>KL283567.1:0-69432 GCA_000699545.1 Podiceps cristatus
TCAAATGTAATACTCATCATGAGAATCATATTATAAAAACACAAATCCAAAGGATTAATAAAATAAAAACTGCAACACCAAACAATCCATCATCTCTGTTTAAGTGTAAATGATCAAAATATGGTTACTTTCAGATGCAACACAACAGGAACTTTTTTTAACATCTTCAGCTACAAGGAAATTATGAGAAATGCAAGGGTAACAAAATGGAAGAATTATCTGCGTGGCTTGCTGACCAAATACAGTCCTGTATTTTATTTTATGGTGTCATTTTTTAAGTGAGTAACTAAACTATGCAAACAGTGCTTCTGAAATATGGACACCCTAACTGGGGGAGAATTAGCACCAGGAAACATCTTGAAAAGCATGAAAAAGTTAAAAACTAACAGAGAAATGCCACACTTATATTTACAGATAATATTTTCAGACATCCTTTCATAATGAAAATTAAGAGAATGTAGTCAGAAGATAAACCTTTCTTCAAACACATTTTCTTTCAAAATGCTTCCTCTTCATTTTCTTTTCAACGCTCCCTCCATTTACTACTGAAAGACATCCCAACTTATGCAATTCAAAATATTTCAACGTTTCTCCTTTATCTGTCTATTTTGTACCACTTACACAGTCCATACACAAATATATATAATTTCTCTAATTCAAGCTGCAAACTTTTTGGAGAAGACACAGCTCTTTTATCAAAGAAGTGTAAATTGATTTTCATAGTTATGGCATTATTTGAACATCTTAATAATGAACAAAGTTAATATATTACATATAAATTAAGAAGTTGTGATCAAATTGTGGTTCTGGTTACCTGAGAAGGAGCTAACTTTAGGGACAAGGCAGCCTCCCTTTTACTTCATCTTTCCTTCTTCGTCTTTTACAGAATTTAGGTCAATTAAAAAGCCCGAAACAAAACAGAAGTTAACCATGTCCTGCACTACTTAAAATGTTACTCCGCTGCAGGAAAAGACAGCTATGTTATAACTACAAAGGCCCTGGCATTTTTCCACCTCTAGTGTCAAGTATAATTGTTAACAAGAAGAACGGCAAAACCAGAGAGAACTGTGCCCACATTAATGCTCGAGAGGCGAAAATGGTGCAACTACCTGAAGCACTGGCAGCATTCACAGTAATACAAAACTTCCCATTCTTCCAACACATTAAACGGCAAAGACAGCATTTATAAGTATTAGTCGAAGATGTATACATTTCATGAGGATAAAATACTATCTGCATCAAATTGATGCACATTTGGTGAATATTTTATGTAGAACTTTGTTTCCATGAGGTGTATAAAATACAGGCCTATAAAATCTTTCCATGTTTTGATGTGACACTAGGACTCACCTGTTCTGATTACCAAAAGTTGCCTGATCTATAGGCAAGATGCTGTCTGGCCATGGCGCAGTCTGATTTGGAGGTGCCTGTTGTTGGCTGTACTGAGGTCCTCCCATGTTCATCTCCAATTCGGATGGCCCTAATCAAGGAAAAATAACTGTATAACTCTTGTGAAAAGAATCGACTTTCATGTGAATTCTTTCCATTGAATTATCTATGTTACAGTAAAAGCAAACAAAACCATTAAGACTTCAGTAACATTACATTTAAAAGCATCATAATCTTTTTGTTAAAAATTGCTTTGAAAATTCGAGAAAATAACATGAGAACTCTGAAAGTGGATCAAAACCATGAAATACAGATATGACATCACAGATGCAAAAATTAGTAAGATAAGCTCAATATCGTAAAGTACACGCTTTAAAAGTGACCAAGAACAATGATAATGTTCCCAGCATTTCCTCTTAAAGAGCCCCACAGTCTTTAATGCACAAGAGTAACTTTACATCCTCTTTCTTTGGCCACACCACTGTGGAGCTACAGAGTAGCAGGAATTGTTCATATCAACACATGCATTAAAAGTTAGCGTTTTACACACCTTCCTTCCCACTTCCACAGCAAACTTTCACCATGGAATATGGTTCTCATCAAATCTATAATTTAAGTGAGTTTTGTTATTTTTTTTTTTCCCCCACCCTGCTTCATCTTTGACAACCCAGCATATGCCAGAAGGCACAGCTCCACACACCCCCTGACTTACCCATATTCATAACCTGAGATGGAAGCATCTGCCTCGGGCCAGGCTGGTTGCTGGGTCTCAAGGGGATGTTGGCCGTGGGGTTGCGGATCATGCCTGCTTGCACTGGCCTGTTCATGGCACTAGCCGTGGGCGCACAGGTCACCCTCACAGCAGGAGCCTGGCTTCCCCAATCTCCAGATGTCATGGCAGGCCGAGGGGCATTGCCACCGATCATTCCTGTGCAAAAGCCAAACGGACTCAGGTGCCGGCACATGACTCAGAACAGCTTTAGCGTTACAACTCCCCAATGAGATGCATTTTTAGTGCCGAAAATGCAGTAGTTTCACTCAAAGCACACTGTAACTGCCCATCCAGATGTGCAAAGCTACAGAATGATGCCTTACGCTGCTTAGTCAAGGGACTGGAGGTTATTACACATTTTACATGAGGAAGATCCTTTTATCATTTCCGAAATGCTGTTCAGAGTAAGTGTTCCCACATGTAGTCTGCAACAGGTGCCGAGGGTGTGTGGATAGCCCTAACTTCCTTCCTCAGGAAATGAATCACGTTTGCTGATGTGTGTGTCAGTGCTTTACTTTCCAAGTGCTGAGTGAGAATGAAGACTTGAGTAGCTACGTGTTATCGCTACACACACTTACAAATCAAGAGGATTAAATTTAAATTCACATTCTGCAAACATCTTTTGGCAGGTCCTTTCATTCAGAACCTAGAGCTGCTTTAGCTTCAAGGCTCACCCAGATAATCTCGAACCAATATACAGTGCAGGGAAATTACTCACAGGAACTTTCCGATAGATGCTGAAGTTCATTACCGTTATTTTAGGGGAAGTCCTCCTACATCTACTGTAAACAACTGATACAGTTTATTTACACTTGGAATATATAGAGTACTACACTCTGACAGTAGCCAAAAAAAACCCCAACCAAACCCCAACATAAAAACCCCCAAACCCCAAAGATGTGCATTCGTAGCATTTATACATTTCAGCTGTATACAGTCAAGGGAGCAGACAGAACCCTGATTTCAGACTGGACTACTGGTCTCTCCAGTTGCATTTTGCAACACTCTTAAATAAATACTAAAAGTCACACAAATAATTATTACTCATCAGTTCAATTATTTGGTAATGTATAGCCAAGGAGAAAAAACCTCAAGAGGGTCATTGTTTCAGCTGCTGTACAAAATTTGCTTCAGTGTTACATCCTCAGGTTTGTTCTATTTGTGTACATATTCTATCAGCTGAAATATGTGGTGTGCTAGAGCAAATGGCAGAAACAGATAATACTCTCTAACTTGTATACATAAGATGAATAACATCCTCTAATATGTATACAGAACATGAAAGACACTTGAAAGACTACAATTTGACCTCTAAACTGCTTAAATAGGATATTTCAGTGTCTGGCAGCATGTCTTTTTTAATAGTGATGCAAACTAAATAAAAAATGGTGACAGTGCATAGCCAGCTGAAAGGACTTACAATACCCATTTATTTGCTCAGAGTTCTTAGCAGCTGTTGCACACTGGGACAGTCTCAGACTACGTACTAGTTGAAATAAGTCAATCGGCCGGACTTTTCCTGTGAAACCCCCTATGGTGTCTTTGTACAACATTAGGGAAACATGAAGAAATCAATGCATGACAGATCAGGCATAATCCAAGCCAAGAGGCAATATCATTGCCACATCTGACGGTTCCTAAAAAGTTTAATGTTTCACAAAATGATGAAGGCATTAGCACGTCTTTAATTTAAAATGAGAACCAAGGCTAATAAATAAAGGACATTTAAGGACAAAACCAAGGTCTGCAGAGATGCACATCATAAGGACAACAGTACTGCCCACAAATTTGTTTTGAAAGAACTACCTCTACAACAACTGGTTCATTTATTTGCTTTTTTTGAGGCAGAAAGATTGGATTTTTACCTATATAAGCCTCAGATGAATCTGGAACTTTGATGTGAAAAGACTCTAACTGCCAATACACTGTGTTCATCTAGAAGTTTTCAGGCAGATGTAAAGCAGTGTATAAAGAGCAGGACTAAAAGTATGCAGAAACAGAAATTCAAAATAAACATGCCAATATGTAACGGCCCATGAAACGCTATTTTCCCCAGACTTTTTGGAAAGTACTTATAATAACCTGCACTTGTAATAACCCCAACATTAAGTTACACATACTACAGTCTGTTACTCAAATATATTTAAAATATGGAAAGTCATCTTACCTGTGCTACTGTTGCCTAAAGTTCCTTGACTTCCTATCATCCCTTCATTCCTGCCCATCAGTCCCGGCTGAGGTATCACCGAATAGGGGCTACTCGTTCTTATGGGTGGGAAAGTTCCTGCACCTGTTGGGTTCTGCAGTGTGATGTCAAGTGGTAAATTCTGGTTTGGTAATAACCTGCCCAGTTGCCCTGCTCGTGGGTTATTAAAAGCTAGACAGGAGGAGCAAAGAAAAAAGCAAGGTTACAAGAATGGAAACTTTACTTGTTAAAAAAAAAAAAGAAAAAAGAACCCAAACACACTTTAAGCTCTTGGGCTGGGCTATTTAATGCTGCATAATTTACCCACTCCATATCTGTCTGAGAAACATCCCTTGACATTTTTATGTAAATTTCAAAATGGAACATTCTGACACTAAAACAGAGTGACTTATATTTTTAAAACGTTAAATGATGCACTTTAACTTACAGAAGAGCCACTACAGCAAACTATACTGCTATGTGATGTGCACACTACTGCAAATTAATCTTACACCTAGTAGGGCTGTAATTGCATGCAGATGTCATCCTGAGGCAGATTGTTAGGAATTATCTCCGTTTTGAAAGTTTTACAGCATAAGCTGTGTCCCTGAAGAAGTTATTACAATTAAGGACAGATTGAGTTTATATTGGATCCTGTAGCCCCATTTCTACATCTCCCTCCTTTTTTTTTTTTTTTTTACATTTTTTCTCATTAATAAAAATAAATACTTCCATGATTCAGCAACAAGAAATAAGCGGTCCAGTAGAGCTGTGCCACCATAATATTATGGTAAACAGAGCCATGCTTGATAGTTACTGTCACCTTTATGTAACTATTTTCCTCTGTTGAGGTGTTTTGTGCTCTCAGAATCAGCCTCCTCAAAGAAAACTGCCGACTGTCTCAGAAAACTGAGCTTCAGACCTTGACTGGCAAGCATCTGGCTCCGCTGGTCTTTGGGCAACGTTCCAACGCATGAAAGCATCCCCTATGTGCACAACTGGTTGTCGAACATGAATCAAACACTGACCATGTGACTGTGATTCCATCTCCAATCACACCAACAAAATACATATAAATAAATTAACGATTTTTGTGAAATTATTATTTGCAATACTTCCTGATAGCTCCCCCTAGGAGACTCTCTCATATAACAGCGTTCTTAAAGTGACTTCTGCATTTTGGTATTCACCACATTGCAAAGTTAAAGAACTTCTTTCTTATTTTAGATCAAAGTAGTGATACTTTGGAATTTGAGAACTTAGATGAGGTTTATTAAGCTTGTTTAAAAGTACAGAAACATCTTATTACAAAAGTCTCTGACTTACAAAATAAGAATTTTGTAAATTCTTATTTTACAAAACCAGGCCATGGGAACTCATTGTGTTTATTTATTTATTTTTTTTAATGTAAGTTCTCTGCCAGGTGAATTTGCTTATATACATGTATAGGAAATACATGACATACACCTAATTCCTAACCATGAGATCAAAATTTTGTCTTGACTGTCTGTTCAAACAAGAAACCAAAACTTACTTATGAGACAAAAATGACCTTCCCAAGCTTAGAGGCATCATAAAGTCTAAGGACTGAACCAAAACCGAACTTCAGCGACAGTTTCAGAACAGTTTGCCCCAGGGATTTGAAAAATCACAGTTGAGTAAGTTGTTATAGGGGCAGGTTTGCCAGCCCCCACTGATCCTACAAAAAAGAAAGCTGGAAATGCAGCACAAAATGCTGCACAGTTGATGAGATGTGATGGTGCTCGGATCACATATTCTGCTCTTGGTCAGGATGGGACTGAAGGAGGCTCCCTGTCCCCAAGCAACAAACTCTAGCATTTGGCAAATCTAGCAGCTTTCAAGTCTCTCTTTTTTAAACAGATAAAAATATCTTAAGTATTTTCATGTAAAACCTGTAAAATGAAAGCTGGTTATTTCTTCAGAAAAAAAAAAGAAAAAATCCCAAACCTCTTTTGGAATTGTCTATGATTTCACATTCATTCTACATTGTTTTTCTGTGAGCACATGAGAAGCTACTCACTATTTCTGTGCACCTGTTTTTTGTATGCTCTCCGACTG
Organism: Podiceps cristatus; assembly: GCA_000699545.1. Classification (NCBI taxonomy): domain Eukaryota; kingdom Metazoa; phylum Chordata; class Aves; order Podicipediformes; family Podicipedidae; genus Podiceps; species Podiceps cristatus. The sequence continues at coordinate 6,426 of KL283567.1, forward strand.
AAAACAAAGCATAAGTTCCCTAGGGCAGTCAGGCCCAGACTTAAGACTGAACCAGGGGAAAATGTTTTAGGGTTTTAATTTACATGGGAAACTGGATGCTGCTTTTACAGAACTGCTGCTAACCACCGAGACACTCTCATTTACAATCATACGGTTACTGTATTGCCAGTAGCTTTAAAAGCAGATTTAAAGCCAGGTTAACTCTGGAAAGCCAAAAGGCTACAGTGGAAGGAACTAGCAGTCCTTGCTCCAGAAAAAAAAATGCTAAAGATTTCAGATGCACAGAGATTTTCTTATGCTGCTGTTAGCATCCCCATATTTACAAAAATGAGTACATTAAATCCAAGCATCTTTCTCTGAGCATCATTGATAATAAATGATAATTTAAGGATTTGTAGTGGTTTTAATATGAATTTAAACATTAATATTTACTATTAATAGTACTAGAAATGTTTAAATAAGCCATAATTTGAGTTCAGTTGAAAGTGGCACGGTGTTACCTTAATATCATCAGAATGGCTAAAAATATTACCTAAGCTGCATGCTTTATTAAAAAAACCCACCAGTGTACTTAAGGAAGTAAACGGATGCTGCCATAATAGCCAACAGGAGGAAAAAAGCAGCAGTGGCTTTTTATACTACTGTCTTCAACATTTGTAGCTGATAAGACTCCTGCCTTGCTCGCTTTCCGTTATTTTATGGTGGTAGACCAACATTTCAATGCTGATTTGTCAGTTAATTAATAAAGTTAAGGAACACTGTCAGCTGGAAGTGACTCAATTACAAGCCACAATTTCAAATTAAACCTGGACATTCCTCTTAATCCCACGTCTTTCTATTAATCTTGTGGTTTTAGAAGACGACTCTCCTTCACGCTTAGAAAAGCCTTTCTCGTCCCTTTTACTGAAAGAGCTGCTGGAAAGGAACGCTCCGCACCTCCACAAAACGCACGCGCCCTCCGTGCCAAGGCCGCCCCCCCCAGCAGCACTGCCCGTAACCCCAGCAGGGGATGCTTAAAGTACTTTGAGGGTGCCCCCCCAAATCTCTTCGGCCTCCCAGAGTGGGGAGCCAGACGTAACCTCCACACGAAACGGGGCGACCGCAGATGGCGCTATGTCATCACGCAAGACCAGAGCAGGACCAGGAGTTTCGCCCCCCCCTTCCCCTCCGGCCGACCCAGAGGGGCACCCCGGCTGCCGCTTTGGGGGTTCGCAAGCTTGGCCTACACCCGCGGACTCACTGCTCTGTGAAATCCTCATTGCTGGTTTCTGGGTGGCCACAGCCGCGCCGGGGCTGCTGTCACTGGTGAGCTGCATGAGGTCATTGATGATGGCTTGCTTGTCGACCGAACCCGCTGGTGCGCCTGGGCGGCTATCTGGGAAAAGCTGTGGTAACTGGCTGTTCTGCAGGTCATCCAGAATCTCCTCCAAGTTATCCAATTCACTGCCTGGCTGCGATTAAAAAAAAACAAAAAACAAAACACAAACCCACAGTACACGTCGCTGCTCGCCTGCTGTCGGCGTCATGCTGTCGGCGAGCCAGGCAGCCCACAACCGTTACGCCCGCACCGGCTTCGGATGCTTCCTGCAAGAAGCCCGATCTGGAGGAAGCTCATAAAGCTGTCGAAGGGGCAACTGTGCAGGCTTCCCAGGGCTCGTCTGCCTTGCATTTGGGGAGCCTGGTGTGGCACTGGTACCCCTTCAAATCCCCAGCACCAGGGCATACGAATCCACATGACCTGTACCTCGGGCAAAGGGGAGCTTGCCCCTGTGCCCTCTGTGATCGGTGCAGAGGGCAGGGATACTTTGGCAGGGGAAGAGATCCAACCGTGATGAAGACAGGGGTTTATGTAAGGATAACCAATATTCCTTTCAGCACAGTCTTATTTCTAGTCTCTTTATGACTTGATTAAAAGCATATGATGGAAAAGTTGCTTCATGGCTAAAACAATTCCCCATATGCATATTCTTTGTTACATCTGAAACCTTAACGCTGGATAACTCTATATAGTTAACTGGAAAGAAGTCCCATAAATTCAGTGAAGTCCCATAAATTAAAACCCATCAGCTATTTACTAGAATCAGGCATTTATTTTGCTCACAACTTCCCAAATCAGTGAAAATAACTTCTAATAAGAAAAAAAAAAAATACGAAAAACACCCACACAACTTCTAAGGAGGAAAAAAAAAAAAAAAAAAAAAGGAAAAGGGAAATCTATTTACATTCAATTCAACAGAAACTTACCATGAAATAAAGATGGGAAAAAATTAAGTTCGTCCCATGCTAACATAAACACTAACTTGTGTGCTTTTCTTAAAAAAAAAAAAAATTGATTTCCATTTTGATTTGTTTTTTTTTGTCAGCTTCTCTATCTATAAACAGTCATAAATAAATCTTTTTCTCACTGAAATCTGGAAATTACTGCAAGCATATTCTCCAATCCTCAACCTTTAAATAGGCAAGACTCTTAAAATTCTTTTGGGTAATAATTACAAATAGGTAGTTCACTCTGTTACCACCAAGTTGCACAGGAAACATTTCATGTCAGTATTTATAACAAAAACCTACTCAAAATCAGCACCTTCATTAGGAAATGTGCAACGACGGAAGAGAGGCAGAGAGTGAGCAGCCAGCCGTGAAGGATGGGGAACCGAGAAACACCACCACAAACATGCACACAACTGAAATACAATTCTTCCTGCCCTTTTTTGTCCTACTACCACACTGTGAACTTGTTACATATTGAGAGCAAGCTTACGCCGCAGATCACAGGATAACGTAGAAATACCCCAGGTGGCTTTAAACTACCTACCGAGGCTCTCGCAGCCCGGCGAGGAAGCACTGCACCTCAGTCTGTACTAACTCCTGCTTCCACAGCTAACCTGCCCCTGGGAAGCACAGCTGTTTTATCCACAGGTAGCTAGGATGTCTTGAGGTTACATCTCTACATACCTTTTGTGGGTGACTGACTGCAGATAAACCCGACACATCTCTTTACTCCTTCCACATCATCTCCTAGTCTTACAGATCGGAATACATGGCGCAGAAGAGGAAGGGGTTTGCTCAGTGGAAAGGCAGCGTGTGGGTGATCTGAAGGCTGGTGTTATTGGCAGAATGGTAGGAAATCACAGAATGGCTGGACTGGAGGAAATTTAAAGCCTCAAGGCAAAACTCAGTGTATTCCATTCCCTACAGAAGTTCATATAGCCTCTTGCTAAAGATACCCAGTGACAGAACATCCACAGCTTCCCCGGGGAATTGGTTTCAGTGCTTTGCCATCATTACTATTCAAGGTTTTTTTCCCCTCACTGTCAACGCAAAATCTCCCTCATTGAAGCTTAGGCCCTTCCTCTCTGTCATATTTTGAATGTGGAGAATAAATTGCTTTCCCCCTTCTTTTTCTAACCTTTTCTGTATTTGAAAACGCATCTCTTTGCTTATTAACGTCAGCTTAAAACCCAATCTCAACTTGTTGAATTTTCTTCAGCATATAACCTGTTTTCTAGACCTCTCATTACTCTTGTTGCTCATGTGGACTTTGCTCAGTTGATCCACACTTTTGCTGAAGTGCCATGTCCAGAACAGGACTTAAGATGAAGCATGACAACTGCTGAGTAAAGCAGAAAATTTCCTTTATGCATAGTACACATTGATTCCGGAAAAACCTGTGATTTTTTTAATTACATGACATTACTGACTCTCACTCATCTTGTGCTCACTACAATCCCTAGACACAGCTCTGAAAAAGTACTATCTAGCCAGTTGTCCCCTCTTTTTTTAAAAATCTGTGATGTTATTCTTGACTAATTATAATAAATAGCATTTGTTCATCCTGAATGTTCTCCTAAGATTTTTCCTCCATATCTCCTGGATGCAGCTGAATTTGAATTCTGTCCTCCAGTGGACCTGCAGACATTCAAGTGTCACACACAGCTTTACCAAGCATACGCTCTGTTCCCTCATCAGGCCAAACACTGAGCAGCTCTAAATGCTGCACAAGCTCCTGCAGCACCTCCTTTTTGACAGCGAATCCTTAAGTAACTACTTCGTGTGTAAAGATTTCCAAACAGCTTCCTACCCACTCACAGCAGTTTCGTCTTGACCGTGCAACTCTAATCTGCTTACGAGAACGTCACGCGTAAGAGTCCGAAGAGCCCCACTCAAACCAAGACACACAGCATAGCTGCTTCTCTTGTGCCCAAAAGCTACGACCCTCTTGCAGAAGGTTGGTCCGACATTACCTGCTCTTGACAAATCTCTCGCCTGACTCACTGCCTTCCGGGCACCTACAAGCAGTTTGGTGGACACAGCGCACCAACAAAAAAGGTAGACTCAGGAGGAATCAAATGTGATTATAAGAAGTCTAAATCATTGTGCGGATGGGTGATAAGCAGATTCAAAAAGGTGCTCTGAGAGAGAGTTGTGAGCAATGTTTATAGGTGCCGCATTTTGAGTGCTGGGAGATTTGGTACAAGAAGACTGCAAGAGCCAGTAGAGGAGATTGAAGCAGAGTATCATAAATTATAGAAGGATAGAAGGATGATTCAATACTCTTTGGGGGAATTAAGACATATGGCCTTCATTAAGCATATTTGAGACAACAGCGAAGGGAACTTTTATCTGATTCAGGGTTTTCATTGTTTGGTTTTGTGCAGGACTTTGTCTTTTTTTTTTTTTTTTTTTTTTTTTTTTTTTTTTTTTTTTTTTTTTTAACATTCTGGCTACTGCAATTCTTTGTTTAAACATCAGATGTTTAAAAAAAAAACAAACCCAAAACAAAGCCAGAGAAGAACATATTGATCCAAATGTGTCAGAAAACTGCACTTCCCAAGATGCTTTTAATTCCTCTCAGGAAGTGGCAAAGAAAGGCCAAATACAACAGATGTATTGTAACAACACAAATACATAACCTTCCTTTTTTTTTAGCATAATCAATATCAAATATTTCATCTTTATTTTTTGATGAGCTGAGGGTTCTCAACTGCTGTAAAAGCTCCAAGACTGATTTAGAACTAACACCAAGCTATGATGTTAGTCTAAGCCTTTCCCGACTCGCCCTCAAATGGCACCATATGAGCAGAAACTAGCATTAAAATATTTACTTGGTTAGTTTCATGGGATATTTCTTTTATTTATATTCTATATTTATTTTGTTAATGGTCTAAATTGAACTTTATGTAAACAGAAGGCATACCCTAACCTCCCTGTAAAACGATTATTTGTAATGAAGTAAAAAATAAAAGCTTGATAAAGTTCTCATGCATATATTTTCACTATATCTAAGCAATGTAATTACAACAGTCTTGGTAGAACTGGGACACTAAGTGCCAGAAAACATAAGATAAACTGTGTCTAGAAATATCTTTCCATTTCAAAAAGGACCTATTTTCAAAATACTTACCACCATCATGTAGAGAAAGGTAGATTAAAGTGTTAATTGCTTACTGAAAGGCAGTGACAGCTCAACATGAAGCTTGGTTACAGAAGTTGCTATGCTGAAGACTGGCTTCCATGGGTTGCAAAGGATTGGGTAAGATCCCAAATTCTCTGGAGATCTCTTTTCTACCATGGGCAATCTCTTTTCTACCACGGTTTGCACTGAGACCCTGTATTCCAAACTTCATAGACGTATATATTTCCTTTATGACCATGTATGACAGAGGCATCTGGGACTTTTCCCATACAACAGGATTATCTTCTGGTGGGGACACATCTTGAAACTATACCTGCCTTATATAAACCCCAAGTTAGCTCATTAGCAGCATAGGCAAAACATTTGACCATAAAAGGTAAACAAAACCAAATTCCTGCTCCAAACTGGCCATAAATTGAAGGATTATAAAAAGAAGCAAAAAGTAAATCATAAGTGGAATCAACATAGAATTTTTCTCCCTAGTAACTGAATTAAACAAACATTTGGCTAGAAATCCCATTATATCATCAGGCTAATCTACTACTAACTTCTAGAAACAGAACTCTTGTTGAAAGACTTCAGAAAATGGAATCCCCATTCTAAGGTTTTGATAGAATGTCAAGAAGAAACCAAGCTTCTTCATGAATTCTGGACACCAAGAAATAGGGTTTTGGAAGATTGAGGGGGGGCATGTGTAAAGAAAATATTTTTGTATTGGGAAGATACTGGTTTCCACATAAAGCAAGGGGACAGCAGAGCTGATAAAAGTGTGTGAGGGAATACTAGCACAGTTTCTGAGTTTTAGGACAAAAAGGTACAGGCTTAAGATTTCTGGAACAGCACTGGTAGAGGCTGTGGCATTGCAAAGTCCCTGTCAGACACGCAGGCTGCCTATATTCTCTGCTGGCTAAAAAAGAGGAGAGTGCACTTAGGGAGATAAGGATCTGATTCCATGCTAAGCCAAGCGCTTTCTCAGAGAATAAGCTACTTCAGGTTTCTACATCTTGGTTTCTTCATCTGCAATATGAATATAATAATCCACGCCCAATTTTACGTCGAAGTTTTGCAGCGCAAAACAATACAGCTAAACAAAATGTTTCTTTAGCAAGGCAACACCCGACACTGTCAGGGCGTGACGTTTCTCGGACATAACCCTACACTTCCACTCTCCTTCCCCCAAGCTGTTAGGCGGTCCTTGCCAGATGCGAGCACTGGGCAGGCCACAGCAGCGCGCGCGGGCTGCAGCCGGCAGCTCGGGAGGGGTGTTCTGCGACACAGCACACGCGGTGCCGCACAGGCAAGGGAGGTGTGGGACGGCGTCCCACCACGCAGCCCCGCAGGACCCGGTGGTGGGCTGGCAGGGAGCAGGGGGAAGGCAGGCCCACTGCTGAGGGACACCCGACAAAACACATCCGTAGCAAATCAGGCCTCCTGTTGCCACTGCCTTCCCTTTTCAAAAGCAGAGAGCGATACGAGCACTCGTGGAGCTTGGTAGCAGCAGTCCTGCTACCGTCGGTGCTGTAGGAAAAGCTCCACTGAGCCTCCCTAGCAGATCTCTCTTTCGGCTCTCCCCCTCAGCTGCCTTAACTGGAAGAGCGATCAGCCTAAGAGAGCTTGATAACCATCATCCTACCGAGGAAGGGAAAAAGGTACGACGTTGCTGGAAATATTCTCTGCCATTTGAGAAAGGCTTCCTGTCAGTTGCTGCTCTCTGCAGAAGTGTATGTTTAAACACACTACCTAGAAGACTGCTATTTTTAGTACAGTGGTGCACTTCAAAGCATTTCCTGCTCAGAAAGTCACACCAAAAGTAAAAGGAGAAAACATGTCTCTGCTGCCTCCCGGCACCCCGAACCCCTTTGCGGAGGCCATCCCACTGCCGCGCCGCTGCAGTTTCCAGAGAAACTGCACACTCCGGTGACTAATTACTTAAAAATACAACATTCCTCAGGGAGGAGAAGTTTTAAATAAACCTGCAAAATAGGTAACACAAGCACACGGCTAATTTTTACATACGGGAAGAAGAAGGGGGGAGCAGGGGGACGCAGGATGGAAGAATTTAGCACGAGAATCTGTGTTCTAGTCTTGTACTAAATAGTTCCAGCTTTGATCTAAATTTAGGCAATGAGCACTTCCTGTGGGAGACAGTCTTCCAAAGCTGAAGAGTTTTTGATGCTAAATATTTTCAGTGATTTTATAATTGGGGTAAAGTGGTTATTTGTTTAAAGGCCTGGCCTTCAGCTAGATAAATGCTTACATTATTTTATATTCCCCACCATTTCCTTTCCTACTCCATGCTGGACTTCTCCTGTTTATTCAGCTCCAGGTTTCACTGCATTTTAAGTAGGTTTTAAAACTATTTACAACCAATGGGAGCAACAAAAGCCCTTCTGTCATTATCCAGCAGCCTTCCATCACAGCTGCGGGACGGGCTTCTCCTTAACATCGGCGCTGAGGGAGCCCCAGCACTTCAGCCCTTACCACTTTATCACAACTCCTGCACTGCTTGGTGGTTTTCTGAACAGCCCCAACTCCTGGGCCCTCCTGTACCTCTGCTTCCCTCTCTTGTGCGAGACAATTGCCATCTTCAAATTTTAAGAAGGGGCAATACATCCATAGTCCATACTCCAATCCCCCCAAATCCCTCCCCTAACCTCAGAAACATGAAGCCTGAAAAAACCCCCCAAAACAAAAAACCTACACCAAAAAAAAACCCCCACAAAGACAAAAAAAGAAAAAAAACCAAGACAGACTATTCACTTTATAAAGTTCACAATATTGGGAATCCGATTTTCAAATGCTTAAGGGTGGCAATGCTTGCAGACACTGAAGCCTCTTTCTTTAAATTCAGTCCTAAAGTTCCATGTTTACATTCAGGGTGAGACACAACTTGCCTATCTTTAGTCATGAAAAATTAAGACAACTAGTTTAAACAAGCTGTCTAGGCTACCACTAGTCAATGGGAACATCATTAGAGAGCGGCTTACCTTCCCCTATTTTAGACACGCATTAGGGTAAGACAAAAAAAATCCTGGAGTATTTTTCTATTTTTCCATCGACGATAAAAGGAGCTCGTAGGACTACCTTGGACTGGGCAGCTGACTTCTAGAGGGGACAAAACCTCCTCTTTGCAACCAGGTTCACAAGCTAAGCTGTTTCTTGTCTACTCCGCAGAGATCATGAAAAAGGAAATTCTAATTCTTTTAGAAATGTAACTCTTGGGAGCACACCACCTGAAGCCCATGATTTTGATCTACTTAGACGAACATAATTTTTTTGGTGATTACCAAATTCTAAGTTCTTGTCCAGTAAGAAAATACTGAGGACTGAAGGATCTCTGCCTTCAATTCAGTATTGACTTCAATGTGTAGGACCTCAACTAGGAATTGAAATCTACTGGATATTTTTATAATAGTTTATTCTTGCCAGTTCAGCTGTGAATTTCTTGATATGTGTGTTTTTCTAGCTCAGCAAAGCATAAATTCTCATGAAGAAACTAAGCCCTCCCTCTACAAGCACTAGAAAATAGTAGCTGTATTCAGAACTAAACTAACATCCGGTTTTAAGAATTAATCCCTGTAGAAATTAGTGTAATTTGGCTCAGTTTCCCCTTAAAGCACAGGAAAGATTGAAAAACCACAATTGCTTCAACATAATGGCAATAGCTGTCAAATTCTGTTGAAACGCAAGTAGTGAAGCAACCTTAGGAGACGCTTGGATAACTGAGATTTTAACAATGGTGCATCCACACTGTAGTGGCATGTTTGGCCTCTATGTTTTGTGGTTATAACCACTGTTGAAAGAACTGTCTACTGGTTAGAGACTGCCAAAAGGGCAAAGCAAAAAAATAAAACAAAACCAAAACCAAAAGAACACACACAAAAAAAACCAATGCTGTGACTGATGGCTAAGAAAATGTTCTCTATCCCTCCTCAGCTTCAAAATACAATAAATGATGTATTTATATACACTCAATAATAAAAATACAATAGATTCACAAAAATAAACAAGCACAAACCCACTCCACGCATTAAAAATACACAGTATTTTAGAAGTGAAGGATATGGCTGTGAGAGAGTCATGAACATTTGCACAGTGTGTGATCTGATCATGATTTACAAACTAAGGCTTCATGCACAGGGCACTGCCTAGGGATTAATGACCAGCTGGGAGAGTTGATAGTGTTGGACAAAGCTAAGGTTCATTAACTCTAGCTAGTTATAAACTCCCCAGAAAATACCTTATGCTAAAATTGATATTGTAATTACCTATTTTATAAATAAAATTAACAGTAATATTGAAGTAGTAAGTTGCTTTTGCAGCATCCCTTTTTCTTGCAAAGCTCTGAAAACTGGAGCATTCTGGGTAGCGTGAACCTGGTGCTTTTTGAAAGTGAATTCTGCATGAAGGCCAGTGAAATAACATTTTAGCATAGGTCCTAACAACACCCCAACAAAACCACAACAAACCTCCTCAACTGGCACAGAAACAAGGGAAGTCTGTTTGCTTTGATTTTAATTTGCAAATCAAGTACAGCACAAAGACCAGTAAGGCAAAGTTGGTATCACTCCTTTCAAACACCTGCTGTCCTTGAGCATGAACCTGCTTTACACAGGAGAAGTATAGCTGCTATGCTGGGCTAGGTCAAGAGCCCCTATAGCCCACAGCAGTTCACCAACAGGCTATGGGAAAAACTCAGTAAGCTAGCAGTAACCAACAGTTATGAGCATTTTCTCTTCATCTGACTACCATCTGGGAGAGGTTTCCCAGCGTTCAGCCCCTGCATTATCCATCTCCTCCCAGGCAGAGTGTGTTCTATTAGTCAGAGTCATGATCACAACTTAGTAACGCCAACTGGAAAACTGAGTGAAAATTGGATTTCAAAAGACAGGTAACTATGGAAAAAAATTAAAGTGGCAGGAAAGTAGGCCTAGAACATCTCATTCATTCATTGGTCAGGTTGGACAGGGCTCTCAGCAACCTGATCTAGTTGAGATGTCCCTGCTCATTGCAGGGGGGTTGGACTAGATGGGCTTGAAAGGCCCCTTCCAACCCAAACTATTCTATGATTCTACGATTCGCACGTAAAGCTATGATTTGCTTACCTGTTCGTTAGGCTCAAAGCTTATCTCTTCTTTTTCCGTCCTCATAGCTATTATCTTTGTGCTACCGGAAGGGTCTGTCTTACTGTCCAACCGCTCCAGTTTTGGGGGTATGTCTGGTAAACCAATATCTTTAGTATCATCTTTATCTAGCAAGTAGCGAAGTAGTGCATTATTATTCTTCTTAGGACTCGCTGGCTCCTGTTTAACAGTCACCTCTGAACCAGGAGCTGTGCTACTGGACTCCTGGTTCAGTTCTTTGCCTGTGGCCTCTGCTGTGAGCTTGGCCAAATCTACAGGAGAACTACTGTCCTGCAATAGTCTGTGCAAAATTTTATGCTTCTCCTTGAGCGAGGTTCCGTGTGCTGAACCAGACCCAGGCAACCCTCCTGTGGAGTCCTTGCTAATGTCTCCCATGGTACTGGACAAAGGCGAAGGCTCCATCTGATCCGATTTGGTGGTCAGCAATTGTAAGAGCTTTGTCTGGCTTTTTCCGTCGTGCAGTTTATTCTGTCCATCAGGTCTCTCGCCACTGACAACCGGTGGCATGCTGCTATCGCTACTATCTTTCTGTTCTCCTGAATGGCAGCTGCTCTCTGCTTGTCCAGTTGTACCTTCCGATTGCTCCCCGTATAGTCCAAAGCAGTCTTTAGAGTCCAGGCTTCCCATCTTGCTTAGCTGGGGAGGATTCATATTCACAGGGGAATTTTGTAAATTGCCCATTTTTAGGTCAGGTGAAGCCAACGACGACCCTAGGGAAACGCCGTGGCCCTCGCTGAGGGCCTGAAGGGCGTTCAGGGAACTGTTGGTGTAGTTATGGCTATTTCCTGTGCTGCTGCAGACTCCCACGGGTGAATGCAAGCTTCCCACAGGGGAGAACTGGCTGGGCGGGATGCGAGGACTTCCTGCCACTCCAGGGCTCACACGATGCCTTGGGGAAAGCATAGAGTTTGGCTGCCCTGGGTTCATGCCGGGGCTGCTTTGTGAGGGGCTATTCATTTTTAGTGCATAGTTACTACCCTGAGGAGTGGATGCTTGTATGCTGGACACATGGTTCATTCCCCCTGAACCACCAAACCTGCCTGCTGGCATGCCCATTTGTTCCTTTGGGCCATTTATGGCAAAATTTATATTGCTACTGATGGTCATATCCTGACCTGGGTTCCCACTGCACATGGCCTGATGGGCAGGGCTGCTGGAGCTAATTGGGTTCAATATCTTCCCCATTCCTTGTCCAGTCAAATCCTGATTCATTCCACAGACATTCTGCTCTCTATGTGGCAAGGGGAAGAAAAACAACCCATTAGCTGAAATGACAGTGGCCAACTTGCAATTATATTACAGAAAAAGAAGCAAAACCCCAAACCTCACTTTAAAATAACACAGCAAACCTACAATTATAAACAAATTGACAATTTGATAAAAGTGATGCGCAGCTCCCAATATGGCCGCACATTAACAGTGTGCTTTTCTAGTACCTCATTAACAGATCAGTGGAAGAGAGGAAAAACAAAATTACACTTCATTTAAATGACAGGCATTAGAAATGCAGATAGGTTATAGTTTCAGACTCTCTCCCTTTAACATATGTCATTCCCCTACAGTTCCACAATAGCTAACTTCTAGAACTGAGAGAATTCTCATCTGAAACATATGACCCAAACAAATAGAGGTTTTACAAGACAGCTGTGGACAGCTGTTTGCTGGAGTTTTGAATTTCTATGAGCTAGCCCCACCACAAGCCTGGAATGGGCTATTTGCCCACCAAGTTCACAGTGAAAGGAAAGTTGAAAAAGTCACGTTTCTACGCTGCCAGAGTATTTCGTTATTGCTCCAAAAAAGCATGTGAGCCAAGAGAACTACTGGATACTACTTCGTAATGGGAACAGCCTGTTAACAATCCAGTCCTGCATGGGTGTTTAGGAAAATGGAAAAGAAAAAAAAGAAAAAACCCACACACATAAGATCTGAAACTTGTATTTTAGAGATGTAGAGGACATCTCTCCATAAGACAGAGGAAACAGAAGAGACACACACAGAGAGAAAAAGCTCTTGTGAGAGCACCTAGAGATCAATTCTCTTTCCAGATTTTAATTAGTTTATGGGAGGATGTGATATACTTTTTCCTTCTGTCCTAAAACCTAAATCAGAAAAATCAGACGTATTCCCAAATGCTAAAAGCTATAAAAGAGACACAGTCAAGTAGATTAGGAAGAAAAAAATTAGGTTCTGGGAAAAATCAAATCAACTCTGGACTTCCAAAAACAAACTGTAATGGAACATTCCTAGTACGTATTTTCAATGAGATGAAAACCATTCCTACTTGCACAGGGTAAGTGCAGATAAACCTCTGCATTTTGCTAAAGCATAAGAAGTTAAAGAACTGAACTGGAGATCACAGAGTAACGAAGCTTGTTACTTTGTATTTGTTACCTTAGGTATAAAGGTAAAGGTGACCAACGTTAACTATAAAAAGAGAGGTGGATTTTTGAAACCTTATTACAAATACAACAGTACCAGTGTTCTGCTAAAAAAATTGCAAGAATATTTGCAAGTACCACTTTTAACTTAATGATGCTTTTTTGCATCTAAAATTTAGCACTTCATGAAACACCAAGTGTATTCAGAAGTCCAAAAAAAAAAGGCATTTCAGACAGCTTTTGGTCAGCTCAATTTCCAAATCTACAATCGCTGTAAAATATTTTCAGTTTTAATTATGTTTAGAGCTGTTTTCTTCCTCTCAAAAAAGTGATATTGTGGATACAGGGAAACAGCATTGTAATTATAATCATCAAACCTGAAACAAAACCTGACACAAGCATACCAGGACATGTGGTGACAAAATCCCAATTTTATGTTGAAGTTCTGAGGTCAGTGATTACTTGTCCTTGACTTTAACATCTTATAATTGACTGTGCCTTTTTTTATTTTTTTTTTTTTTTAAAAAAAAAAAAAAGTAATAGTGGTGGCATTTCTCAGGATTGAACATGTGAAAGCCACTAGTCCAAGCATCAGGAAAGATGAAAAATGAAGAGACAAGTAGTTAAAATATGCAGTTTATCTAAAATGCAGTTCCAATAATCATAACACATTCTTTAAAGAAGAACCCAGGCCTAACATATGACTGACTGTGAACTACGGGAATTTAATCCTTCAAAGTTTTCTGGATTTAATTACATTTGGAAAGTTTCTTGTGTCTACTATGCAAAATACAGGAAATTAAAACACTGAAATGAAGAACATGAGATTAAAGGTAATTTTGCATCTTTAATGGAAGACCTTGATGTGAAAATCCAGCATGCTATTTGTAAGTCCTGAAATAATCTTACAGTCTTTTCCTGCTGTAAGCAGTGTTTTCAAAAACTTTTGTTTTCATGCTATCAGTTCTAGTCAACTGAATGTCTGTTAGCCTTAAACAATCTATCTGCTTCAGCAACTTTTTACTTTCCCTGTGTCTCTACGGAGTGTGGGGTTGTTCAGCCTGGAGAAAAGGAGGCTGAGGGGAGACCTTATTGCTCTCTACAACTACCTGAAAGGAGGCTGTAGCGAGGTGGGTGCTGGTCTCTTATCCCAAGTAACAAGCGATAGGACAAGAGGAAATGGCCTCAAGTTGTGCCAGGGGAGGTTTAGTTTGAATATTAGGAAACATTTCTCTACCAAAAGGGTTATCAAGCACTGGAACAGGCTGCCCAGGGAAGTTGGTGAGTCACCACCCCAGGAGGTATTTAAAAGATGGGTAGATGAGGTGCTTAGGGACACGGTTTAGTTATGGACTTGGCAGTGCTGGGTTAACAGTTGGACTCGATGATCTTAAAGGTCTTTTCCAACCTAAATGATTCTATGATTCTAAACCGGTGAGGATTACCTGTGAAGCATATGCAAGGAGATTACAAGCTGAGGTTCACTAGTCGTCTGAGAACGGATGAGCTTGCTCTTCGTTTGGGCAGAAACGATAGTGCCATCCGACAAGGAAAACCGATAAACAGGACTAAACGCTAGTCCCTGCCTCAGTACTGCAAGCAAGCAAAATAAAAGAATGAAATTAATGAGAAACCATAGTACAGGTAGCTTAGTTGCTCAACATCTGATGTTCTACATCAGCACTGATACCACAGACACTGTGTTAATCAAAAAAACCAAAACAAGACCATAAACAACAACACCCCACCTCTCCTCCCCCAAAAAAGAAAAAAAAAAAGAATAAAAATTTTGAAAGTAAATAAATGGGATGCATATAAAATAAAGGATCCCACATACTGCAAGGTGATCAGAAGAAAACCTATAAGGAGTGATAGCAATAACAGGATAGATACTATGAAATACAGAGTATTTCAGGAGTGGACCAAGAAGTCCTCAATGTCCATTTCACTTTTCATCAAATATGTGTCTAAGTCCTTTTGTTCCACATACATTTTTTTCATCCGTATCATCTACATCATGATGATTAATATAAATCCCTTTAGTTTCTAGATCATCTGTTTCCATTACCCTGTGTCTTTTCCTCCTTATTGCCTGCTTAAATTATCTTGTAACAGTTACTCTCACTACTTCTTTATTTTAAAAAGTACGTAAATCTCTTACATGGGAATAATTAGAAATAAGGGGAACTGTAACAAACAAGAAATTATTAAAAAACAAATACAAAAATATGTAGCTCAAACAAATTACAAATGCAATCATCTAAACCAGAATTAGGGCTGTGCCATGCCCCCCCAGTGTTAGATATGACCGCATTTCAGGTTTGGGGTTTACCTCACTGCACATATTCTGCAGCCCTTAGGTTTTCAGTGTAAATCTGAAATTCAACAAATTCAATTCTCTAACTACCGTAGACCCCTGTGACATTTCTTTAATAAAAAATGAAAATCATGCTATAGAAAAGCAACTCTCCAAACATTTATTCTACTGTTCACTCTTTGCCATCAATGAAACAAGTCTGATAATTTTCAATTCCTAGTCCAAAAGCTATTACATTAGGATTGCAGATATGGCAGTAAGGAAATGTAACTTCAGAACTGTCATATAATTGTTTAGGGAAAAGTAGGAATGAAGCACTACAAACACTTTTAATTTCCTATTTTTTCACGCATACACATTTTCTGTGGTTTTAGTTTTCTTCCTTTCCTTTTTTTTTTTTTTTTTAAATTAATAGTATCATTTGATCTTCATTTCATTGCTTGTCTTTTAATATTTCCTGTTGTAATGAAATGATATGGTTTTCTGAGTGTGGCTTTATTAAATAGTCTCCTCTACAGAGCTATGAGATTTCCAGCCTTGCAGGACTGGTTATGATTGCTTTCCTTCCCTGTCCCCCCTGCTGTTATATATTGTTCTGCAAGGTTTTAAAGTATTATTTAGGCAGTGAGAAAACAGGAAGCACAATTTAAACAACCAGAAGGGGTCTTTCAGAGTAAAAATGTAAAGAAAAACAAAAACCTACAACTGTGAAACAATACAAAGCAAAATTTCACTGTTAGGTATGTCATTGTTTCAGTTTAACCTTTGGGCACCAGAAGGTCCAAAGCTCAACTTTAGCATATACCACATCAGGAAATTCCAGTACTCAATGCCAACAGGATACAAGTGAAATCTCTACTTAAATCATTTTCCAAACTAATTCTTTAAGCAAACAAGAATGTTTCCGTATTCCTCTTGAGGAAATGCTATTTTTCTGACTGTGGCCAATAAAAGCTTACCATATATTTTGCACTTTATACTGAGAGTTAATTTGAAAGCTTTGTGTTTTTTATGATTTATCAAGCTAATGCTGATTTGTTTTTTTGCACCGTAACACTGAAGTACACATAGGAGACTATTGCTTTCTTTGCTTCTATTCTCAAACCATAATGACTTAAAAAAATGCAAGAGGTTCTTCAGTCAAGTGCAAAGATGCTACTGCCCAAGATATGTCTTGTTTTTCTTCTCCACGCTGCAGGGCAGGGGAAGGAATCTTTTCAGCCGTTATTCCTCTCCAGTGCTGGATCCTTTGCAGCAAAGCAATTCCAGAGTTTTTTCCCCCTCCTATCACTCACTTTCTTCACTTCACAAGGAGTCCCCTCATTTAGACTAGTTCTACAGTTCATATGATGACCCTCAGCCTTCCCTGCAAAACGATAGTGTAAACCTCAAAACACATTTTTATCATTTCACACGTGGCTTAGAGAGGATCCCCTCAAATGTTGGAACTGAATGTAGGAGCTGCTAACTTGGTCAGGAATCATTTGAAGAGGACTGAAGTAACAAGCGGCTGGATGCCACAACAGAAACTCCTAAATCCCCTTTGGCACAGACAAGTCCTTACCTGAAACTGCTCTCTAAACCCCTGCTATAACTTCAATTGCATACTACCTTCTTAAATTCTGAAATCACTGTGAACTTTAGCATTCCTACTGTATGTACCCCAAAAGCTGTTATATAAAACACCACAGTATTTCTGTGCCCCCACATTCCCAACGTGAAACCTGAAGGTTTCATGAAAGCAAGCAGAACATTAAAAAATATTTAACTAACGCTGCATGACTAAAGCTTTTTTTTTTTTTTTTTTTTTTTTTTTTTTTTATATTTGATGGAATAATTTGAGATTCCAGTTACAATTTAGTTTCCAAGACGGCGTGCCAGTTGTTTAATGACCATGGCAACTATTTGTTACAGGCCAGCTGTAAACCCTGTTCGGCAAACATGAACCCAAAGAATGATGCTCCTGCACTGGAAATATTCCAGTTATTCCCCACTGGTTTTAAAAGGACTTTCCTGTGGACTATAAAGGGTTATTTGTTTTTAGTAATTGGATCTTTGTTACTAGAATTAGCAGTATCAGGGGTTTATGAAAATAAAAATCCCCACTCGGTCACTACCACAGAAACCTCATGAGGAACTTTCACAGTGCAGTACTCTCCTACATCTTACCTACCATTATCTTGACCGAGTAGATGTGATTGCGGTGTATCCTATAACACTTATCAGCTAGATACAGTACAGCAACATAGGTTTCCCCATGACACGAGTGCTGCATCTTTGATAATTCACACAGAGTGTTTCTCACAGAAAATGTGACAGTAGAAGTCCATTTTTGTAGAGAAAAGGAATACAGGTCAATGAACTGCAACGTGTGAGCTGAGGTTCTGAAGAATAATGGGTAGTGAATGTTTTGGCGGGCAACACGCAAGGGTCTTTCTTTCTAAAACAGTTGAAACAATTTGAAGATTTAAAGCACCCTCCACTATGGCACATTTATAACAAACACGCTAAAACAAAGAGAGAGAAAGGTACAAAACCTCTCTAGAGAGACATATCAATGTGCTGGGCAAATCAGCTTGAAAAAGGGACTGTCCGTAGCCTTTGACTGTTCCATGTAAACAAAGAGAACACAACCAACAGATACAAATGACAAACAGTTTAAATGTAGAAAGTGCTAAAAATATGAAACCTAACCTTCCTGGTGATGCCTCTTGGCAAAAGATATTTCTCCCTCATGCTGTGAATGGAACCTCTGAATGCATCTTCTCACCAAATCCTCCCAGCCAGGTTTCATAGCTGCTCGCATGGTACTTGTGTCCAGTGAAGTTATTTTGCCTGATATTAGATAAAACATTTGTTAAAGCAATTTATCCTTTAGGGGGGAGGGGGAGAGAAGACATGAAAACCTCCTATTTCACAATACCTTGTAGATCCTGGCGAGTAGTAAAGCTCTCTGACGAAGGAAGAAGTGGTCTTTCCTTCATTGGAGCTCTTCTTGCAACACAAATCAAGCAAGACTGCAAATCTTAAAAGAAAAATGTTACTTCAGTAATCTGTATAGAGGAGAAAGATTTTGTTTCCACAAAGAATTCAGAAGTATTTTTAAATTTTCCTTAAATCTTTTTTGACCAAAATAATAGATTTCGTACCAACAAAAGGACAGATAGAACTCAGTGGGTTTACATCTTCATTATTTCCTACAACACAGGAGAGGTGGGTTTGTTTTCTTTTTTAGAAGAAAAATTATGAAGGACTCCACCACAGCCCATAATTATTGGCACATTTATGCATACCTGTAGCAGCTCAACCACTCAGGAGACAAGTACTAAAAAAGAATGTGCACAGAGAGTACATTTCTTCAACACTCACCATTTTATCCCTTCTAAGCCACATTTCTTAAACATGCCCCAAATGCTCGCTGTCCCTGAGAAAGTAGCTTCATAATAAGCCATTTTTACTTATCTGAATACTTAAAATACAATCTGAGGAAATTTACCTGCTGAAGTAGTAAATAGTAAAGGAAATGGTGAACCACAATTGTCTTCAGATTCTAAGAACTCAAAAAATTACCCATTGAAACTTTCCTCCCAGTCAGCTACATTCTTCTTACAATTGCAGTGATACAAAACCAAGATATCTATTTAATGTAAGCAAAGTTATTCTTAACTTCAATGATACTGGTTTAACAAATAGGTGCATGTGAATGTATACACTCACAATCCAAGATGAAAGTACACTTCTACAGTTAAATGAAAAAGAAAAAAACTTAAAATTTTTCCATTTTTCAGGATTCAGAAGCCACGTTATCAACTTTACCTCACTTTATAAACTGCACTGAAACTGCTGTCCCACAACAGCATGGAAAGAGAAAATACTAACACAAACTGAAAATGGTAATTACCTTCACCGTCCTCCTTGAAGGAATTTGGTTGAGAAACAGCAAAGCACTGCATAGTTTCATATTTCTGATGTGCCTCCTGGTTATCATGGCCTTCTTCAGAATCAGCAAGAGGTTTTACCAGCATCCGACAATTAAAGGTATGGCTATTACGCCTAGGAGTGTCACCAGACCAAGATCCCCCGTTCACTGAGCAAAGCAAAGATCATATAGTGAGATAAATCTGGTAGTAGTAATTTCTGTGCTTATCCACAGGAAATTAATCAAGCTGCTTTGCAAACTGGTCGGGAAACATGCTTGTTTAACAACAACAATCTATTTTTAATATTAGAGCCCAAACCAGCACATAACAAGGTAATTTATAAAACTCTCATATTTTAAGAGCACCGCTAATGTGTTCAGCTACTATGTGTTTTTTTCAAGTGACTTATAACAACATAGTAGGAAATCAGGATAAAAGTCTAAATATTGGTGCATGTAGAAGTTATACAGCACAATGAAAAGTCTACTGTGTAGATCAAGTTAACTTTTAAGCCTGGAAGAAATAAGACAGTATATAACATCTGCACACTGAATTGAAAAGTGATTAATACAAAAGAGATGGCAGCATTGTATAAAATTCTGTGTCTAGATTAGAAATAGAAAGAAAAGAAACGAACAGGTATTTATAAAACCAGGAAACAATGCAATCGGGAACATATTGAAACGCTAGTCTCAGCTACAACGGGGAAGACTGAAGGGCTGAGAATGACCTGGGTGCAGTGATGGATAAAACTAACACCTAACACAGTGCTTAAGAGAAGTAAAAAAGGAAACAAAATCCTGAGATGCACAAATATAGGTACTGGACATCAGTCAGAGAGAATTAACGTAACACCACATAAGGAAATAACAGGGCCGTATTTAAAATACTCTTTACTTGTCCCCTTCAGTCATAAAATGCAATAAAGGCAGTAATTTAGGGGATTTAGCCATTTACATTTTTGATTCTTCAGAGGTTTATAAGTAAAGCCATATAATGTTAAAGTGAATTGCATAATACTTTTTAAACTGCTGTGAGTAAATGAGGTGCCCAGTATTGACTTTCTCTTTTTACCTCCTCCAAAAACCAATGACATTAAAACCAATATTAATATGAAACCAAAAATGGCTGCAACTAACAAAAACAGTTTTTGAAAGTTAAGGGTAAATATTGATGAGACTAAAAACATTGAAATGAAAATTCTAGCTGAAGTTGTTTTCGGATTTTGTTTTTACATTCCCCCTTTCTTGGGCCATTCTTAGCATAACCAGCCTAGACAGAGAACTAACAGAGTTCACATAGCTAATGCTGTCTTTTAGCAATTCACTCTGGAGATCCATTAAAAACACCAGCTAACATGAGTTACTAACAGTAATTTTAACACAGAAGAATCTGAAAAGAGTGGAGGATGCTTTTGAGAATAGTATTAATCATTCATACAGCCTGTATATACATTAAAAATAAATAGAGTGTATATGATAAAACTGTAAGTAGTGGAAGGACATTAACTTAAGTTATTGAAACATTGATCTACGAAACCAAAGTTAAATAAGTAATGGTATGATATGAGGAAAAGATATATACCTAAAGATTTTGGCAGCAGGATTTTGACAAATTCATTGTGGTCCCCTACATGCAGGATGCTATATATGCTTGTGTTCATCAGCTCCTCTTGGTTGTACCTTAGGTACTGTGTCACATTCTCAGAAACAAACACAACATTACCTTCGGGGTTCACTACAAAGAAGAACCCATCTAGGGCCTAAAGAGGGGGGGAAAAAAGCAGAGAGAGAGAGAAACACAATACCAAACAGATTAACAACAAGATACCCAGAAAATAAACATTTCCTTCAGAAGACATAGCTGAACCTTTCTGCATCCAGCCCAGTTCTTATATTCTTGTCTGTAATAGCAAAGGACATGTTTCAGATTGCGCAACTGATCTTACTTATACCAAATCAGTGCAAAAGCACAGAAAGGTGCACACCCTGCAAAATAATGAAACCCACACATGGAAAAAACCCGCCACCACCCTGCTCCAAATAATCAAATAAACATAATGGAAGAGGTTGCTACCTAGCTGCCTGCCTACGAAGTACGAAACCTGGACCAGACGCTGGTTCTGCTAAACCTAGAGGCTGTTCGCCCCTCTGTGCGGCACGGGGAGACTGATCCCAGGAAAACATCACAAGGCGTGCTGGCACAAGGCAAAGAAACCACTGGCAGAAAGAAAAAGGCTCCCTCCCCATCCCCAGCAGTGCATCTTTATAGCAGCGAGGCCCCAAGCAGCCAGGAACACGAGGGGTTAAAAGCAGAGAAGGGCAAAGGGAGCTGGGAGCAGGCAGTGAGCAGGATGAGGTGGCTTCACTCCCTACTCCCAGGACTGCCTTCATATTTATTTTGCTTATTTGACACCAGTTTAATTCAGTCCACACGTGAACTGGAATCAGACTTTCACCTCTCCCACTCAGCTCTGTGGCATTCCAAAGGACTTAAAGCTTCTGCAAGGAAGTGTCTAAATTAGTCAATCCTGCTCCTTGGTTTCCCCCTTGTCTCTTGTGATGGTGACAACCTAGCTGCAGCATTCTTCCCAAGATACCTGCTCAATGTTCTCAGAAGCCTAAGCCAAATACTACATCACTTCTACCTGAGGAGGAGAAAGTAAAAATCTGAATATCACTAAGAACTACTCGTACAAACTTTCTTCTCCCTAAGATGCAAGCATGATTTGCCCCCCTTTGGCAGGGGGGTTGGACCCGATGATCTCTCAGGGTCCCTTCCAACCCCTCCAATTCTATGATTCTATGATTCTATGATTGTGGATGGTAGAAATATTTCAGAATACATCCCTCTAACTTTATGTCACATGAGCAGAGGAAGGGGGATACATTTAAACTTAAAGCACTGAAGCTTTTGTTCTAAACATTCAATTAACAATTAAGCCATGCAGATTTGCTTGATTTATTCCCTTTCTAAGGATAGGTGGGAAATCACTAGAACAGTTGTTAGTTACTGCATCTCCAGGGACAGAAATAAGTCAGAAAAACAGGCAACCCGTGGTTCATTAGGGGGAAATGAAAAGTGAGCGGATCCACACTAAACTTGAACTCAGCTCACTGCAAAACAGTCTAACATGGAGGAGCTGCCACAAGTGTATACAGGCATGTGGCATTTTTGATATGACCAAATTTATGTACTGTACAACCAGTGTGTTGGTCTTAGCAGGCAGTTCTCAAGTACACAGGCTACAGATACATACTAAAAATATGTATCTGTACACTACGGAGCAGTGAGCAAATCCAGACAGTACAAAAGAGGAGGCTAAGGAGGAATCTTATTTCTGTCTTCAGCCAACTAGCAGGTGGCTAGAGAGAAGACAGAGACAGGCTCTACTCAGAGGTTCACAGAGGAAGGACAAGATGCTACAGACACGGGTTTCAACACAGGAAACTTCAGGGACATACAAGAGAAAAAAAAAAAAAAGTTCACCATGAAGGTGGCCAGATATGGGAAGAAGCTGCCCAAAGAGGCTGTGAAATCTCCTCCCGAGATACTCAAACCTTGTCTGGACTTGGACCGGAGCTACCTGCTCTAGTTGGACCTGCTCGCAGTGGGAGGTGGGACTACACAGCTCTTTGAGTCCTTCCCGGGCTAAGTTAGTTAGTGATTCTGCTAAAGGGCCGGGATAGTGAAAGCACAATGCACAGAGGGCCCAAGCGATTGGTTGCCGAATGCTTTGTTTGTTCTGGTTTTAAATGACAAAATAATAAAATCCACAAATAAATGCACAAGTATATACTTTTCCTGACTGCCTCTAAAAAAAAAAAAAAACCAAAACACCCATGATCTTTCTTTCTCCTGTTAATTGTCACAAAATCTAATCTCTGACTTTGTTTTTTATCATTGCTCTTTTTGTTTCTGATCATTCTTGCTTTCTGCTGTTAATTCACTTTCTTTGGAGAGCTCCCTCCTTTCCCTGTGCTTTGTGACATTCATGACATTTTCCTGCTGAAAAAAACTGCTGACCACTGTTTAGTTCAACCAACGATGATTTACAAGATTTAATTAATTGAGGCTCTAATACAATTTTCTATCAGCATTTCTGCTATGGATTAGTGTCTTAGTCTGCATTTCATCACTGCTCCAAGCCAATGTAAGCATGACCTCTTTGGTTTAGTCCTCTCTACAC
This sequence comes from Podiceps cristatus, assembly GCA_000699545.1. Taxonomy (NCBI): domain Eukaryota; kingdom Metazoa; phylum Chordata; class Aves; order Podicipediformes; family Podicipedidae; genus Podiceps; species Podiceps cristatus. Next base: position 29,787 of record KL283567.1, read on the forward strand.
TGTGACAGCTCCCTGTACTGTCTGAGGATGTGAAGAGCTTGACCAGAGAATCGAGTTGGCTGAAAACTAATGCAAGAAAATAAAAAAAGAGATGCTAGCCACATCAGTGACCTGAACTGGTCCACCATGAAACCACATGGCATTTAGAGCTGGCAGAAGGGTGTGGGTTTGGCTGAACCATTCTGCTTGGCAGCGGTCCATGCCTACATCAGTTCAAAGAGATTGCAAAACCAAAGCCATAGCAGATGTTTATCACAGTCCTGAGGACACAACTTTCAAAGGCAGAGATGGTAAGCAAGAGATTATGAGAGTTAATGGCATCCCACAATAAACTTCAGTTTTCTCTACTATTTCCTACTACAGCAACTTCTTTGGCAAGAAAGTACTCTGTGCTGTTTCCTCACAGCTGCTTCTTGGGTTTGACCACGGAAGCGGTCATCCGAGCCTAGAGTAACGCAGGGCCTTGTATGACAGTCTCCCATTTCTTTCTATTCTAATAGTAAAATAATCCTGTAGGTAAACAGCAGCAGGCTTTTGAGCAAGTTAATGCACAAAGCCACTTAAATCTTTTAGAAGATTCCACTTTTGCAACATTTTCTTAATTCTGTCCCCAGACGTATGCGACCACAATAAACAACTTTTCTTCAGAGCTATTGGTACAATGGGGAACAAATAATGGACAACATGCTGGAAAAGGAAACAAGAGAACAGATATTATTTTAGATGATATACTGGAATGGAAAATACATTTGTGTTCTTTGAGATGCTGTCAGCTCTCTCATGACTGTTTTTTCATCATCTCCCCCTATCTACTTTCTGCTTTAACCACAATATATGTTAAAGTATTCCTCAGAGGCAGCTGCATGATGAATTTTACTCGGTCTCTTCATCTGGAAATACCCCCTATTTCGAGGATTCTTCATTTTTATTCTTTAATAAAAATAGACAATTACATTTCTAAACCAAATCAACTAATAAACTGTTCATCAGCATTGCCATTTTTATTACTATTTGGCACTGGAAAAGGGTAGGTTTTTAAAGAGGTTGTATAAAGGGGTTCTGTAAAGATGAAATAACTTAATTGCATTTCTTTAAGCAGATAAAGACACAAAGAAAGTATCTGTAGTCTTTTCACAGAAAACATGTAACAACTTTCGGTCCCTTTTAAGTTTCTTGTTGCAAAAGGACCACGGTTTATTAATTTAGTTCCACAATCTTTCATTGTTAATATGCAATGGTTTTACTGCAAAGGAAAACTAAATTAAATAGAATAACGAAACAGACGGGTGATTTCACATGTCATATTTGCTGCAATAGCCAATCATGCAAGATAAGCCAGGGAAAAAAAAAAATACATCATCTTATCCTTATTTTCCCTGAGTAAAACAGGTCCTTACAATTAAATTAATAGGAAATTAAAGATATATTTTAACATAGCAATGTAAGAGATGGAAGTTTAACCTTGTCTGATAGCAAGAACAACATTCAATTCAGTGAGCACGTATAATATATATTAAATTAAATCAATTAATTTGTTACCCCTGCTTTTCAAAGAAGAATGTTTTCAGTCCAACTTGTCTAATCTTCCTTACGTTTAGTACTGTGATTTTGGAACCTTTATTTAGTACGTAGTACAGAAAACTATGTTTTCATCTAACAAATCTTAAAAATAATGTAAATACTTAAAACTGTTATAACATGCATTTTGTTCCCTCAATGTTCAGAAATGACAGAATATTTACGCTTCTGCCAAAGTTGGTTCCTTTAGCTTGACTCAGAGTCTGTGTTTCATTTTTTCTAAAGTAACATTTATTCTTCCTTACAGATAAAGCCCACAGTCAGAACAGGAACGAAGAGTTTGCAAGTGAGCTTAAGCAGTTAAAGCAGTAGTGCCAAAGGACAGTAGCGTATGACATTAGGATCCCAGATCACATACCTACCCAACATTACTATTAATACATTTAGAAGCTAGGTTTTAACCATGCAGCCTTTTGGGATACCAAAGTAACAGCTAAAACCAGACAGAAATCTTAACAAACAAATACACATCTTGAAAAGCTCTCCTAGATTACTTTCATATTCTAGAGGGAAGAGTCATGCTGGAGTACTGAAATGATAAACCATTAGAACAGTACAGCAATGACATGCGATTTTAGAGGAAGTATATTATTCACGGGTATGCTACTGTATATGTAAGTTAATGTTTAGGTACAACAGGTCTTCCAAACCTGTCGTGGTTAAGAACAAATAAAACAGGCACATTGAGACACCCAAGACTTGCTACCAAGTGAAGCCCTCAAGTTGTCTCTGTTACAAAGCAGCACAATTATCTCTTTCTCTGCCTCTGCCCACCCCAAGTTAAAGAGTTTCACCACTGGATCTAATAGAAATATGCTGCCTGCTTGTAGATGACATCATCCTAAATAGCCAAGATGGCTTGTCTCTCATGACCATTCTTCTACAGCAACCTCCGACTGCACTTTTTCATTTCATTACACTGCTCTTCATCCTAAGGGGAGCAGAACTGGCTTAAATAAAGGAACTCTGTGCTCTTCACCTCAAGCATCATTGGTCCAAGTGCATCCTTGTCGATGACACTCTGACCCGTAGATGATACATCTGCTTTTTGCACTTCATCTTCATTAGCTGCTGCTGCTTTTTCTGCAATAAAGAAAATTACGTATTAAATGACAGAGTAGTGTTCTTCAAGTGATACAGTCAGAACCCACCGTGTATTGAGTCTAGCTATGAAATGATTACAGTGCAACAATTCTGAAAATGAGATTAAATAGTCCCCTGTAATGATTCAACAGAAGCATAACTAGCATATTTGCTTCCCAGTTTTGAAGTTTTATGACAGAAATGAAACAATGTCTGCTGTTTCTCTGCTAGACATTTTACTAAACTACAAAACATAATATCGGGCAAAGACAAGGGCTCCTCGTGAAGGAGCAATGAGCAAGAACCAGGATCAAGGTGTATTAAGAGACTGATCTAAAAGAGCACACAAAGCTCACAGCTGCACAACTTTTCCACGATCGCTATATTTAGAAGGAAAAACATAAGTCCGCAATCTACTGTTTCAGTAGTGAGAAAGAGCAGTCTAGTTTTTCTGTTCCCATGCCCCCACCCACATTTTTACTGTCACATAATTTTCATACTGCCTTATTTACCAATATGTTGTTAAAACTACATACAATTTCAAGTGTTGTATTTGAAAACTGCAGGCAAGAAAATAATGATTTAAGCTTTCTGGAGCATAATGCCACATATTACAGTATATGATATACAGTATTACAGATCATATCCAACTCCAAATGTAAAGGATATTCACACGTACTGAAACTTTCAAATCAAGAGGGTTGACATTTCCTATCAAGTAATGGACTGTACTAATTTTTTCATTCCAAGAATGATATTAGTGTTTAAGGGAGAAGTAATAAAAGTAGTAAAAACACTACACAACGTACATATTCTACATTATAAGGGAATGAAACAAGTAATTTTTTTGTTGCTAGTTCTATGTGCAAAACATTCTTTTATTATTTTGCAAGCAATTATGTAAAAGCTAGGCCTATACTACTATCTAGAATATTACAGATCATTAAAGATATTTTATTTTTAATATTATGCAATAGATTATTTTAATGAACATGAAAGCACACTAAAATTATGATAACAAGAATTTATGCCTTCTACAACAATAAACCAGAAGATGATTCATTACAGGAATTACTAAAAGTACCATGTGCAGCTGGAGCAAAGGGCCTTTGGAAAATCACCCTTTGTGAAAATTAAAGCATCGGTCATACAAATTGAAATGTATCCAAATGTACATTTCCACTATCTGTAGATATGCAATGCTGCAGCCAAAGTTCCCCTGAACTTTCTTTGGCAGAGGTTACAAGGTCAGTGTGAATACACGCTGCTTCAACATACAGTAAAGGACCTGCTTCTGAGAACCCCTGGGTGTTCTCCTGTCAGCGATCACCCGCTGGCAATAAGGCTTTGGTCACTCAGGCTCTCTCATCCTAGATTTCTACGGTTTCTTGCTTTCATGAAAAAAAGAGTCACAAAATCCTGAGCTGTCTTTTTAGAGTTGGTTCATACACAATATAACACCATTGTGAATAATGATGAAACAAAATTGTTCTGAAGTTGGGCTGTGCAACTCATGGAATAATTGTAAATCACTTAGATTAGCATAATCTGATAGAAATAAATAAACTAGAAATAACTATTAACCCTTCCTCTGCCACTTAACCTCATCAGGATACAAAATTAGTATTTCTGATTTGGACTGAGGACTGCAGTGGGATTCCCTCCCCGCCTTTCATCTTCTTTTGGCAAAAAGCAGAGATTAGGTGTAACAGAAAAAAACTGAACAATCCTTCCAATACTACAATATAGCAGAGTTGGCAGCATATGATGATACAACACTGAAAACATGTTCTAAAAATTGTGAAAGAATTCTACAAGATTCTAAAAATAGGGCTGAGCTTTTAATAAAGTTGGCGATGACATTTGTTTCCCATCTGTTCCTGGTAGCATAAAAGTGATCCCTGGTTTCACACTGCAAAATATATAACGGATACGGATGCCAGCTTCCTGCTTTCATCTCCTCACCGCTTCAGCCACTGACGCCGTCTTGGGTATCGGAGAACACTGGATTATACTCCGTGCACTAGAAATGGAGGAGCTGCAGATACGCTCCAGCACCGGTGTGCAAGCACATTCACTACCCAGTACTTCCAGGTTTCATTAATTAACAAAGACTACTTTTGCTGGTTATTTTTCAAATAATACAAAACATTCGCTGAAGATTTTTTCCCACTCTACAACTGCGGAGTTCATACAAACCCCCAATAAGATATTTATAAAAACAACTGTTTTCTTTTACGTACACAGGCAAGGTTTTATGCAAAGAAAAAGGAGGAAGATTTTAATTACTGTAATGGCAACCAAAATAGACGCTGTGATACCAGGTAAAACAAGGACCTCTCAAGACTCTCATCCAGTCCCTGACAGCAACTGCTTTCCCCGCTGGCTCCCCGTTTCCCCATTTTAACCCTTTGATCCCTGACCACTTCTGTTCCATCATCAGCTGCCCCTCACAACCATTCCACCTCTCCATTTTCTTTTCCATTAGACACCCTTTTCTGCAGAGGGCCCAACACTTCTGTGTGATCAATAAACACAGTGCTTGCTCAAGGAAAAAGTGTAATAAGCTGAGAAAAAAACAAAAATACTATTTAGACACAAACGCCTCTCCTGGTGAGGGTCACAACGTACACTACTCATAATGTTTAGTTAAGGCATTCCGAAATGTTTATAAATCACAATTGCTCCAAAATGATGGACTTCATAATTGGATCTGTAACTTAATTGTGTAAGAAGTTATGTGGCCATAGAGCTTAGAAGAGGCTAAACATTCAGGCCATAGGTCCCTATATTTAAGTGGCACTGTATAGGAAAACATGGCCTCAGACAGCCTCTGAGTAGGACCAGTAGTAACTTATGTTGATGCTATAAACCGCAGGTACCGATAATGTTAAGCAGTGCAGTAAATTATCCATTTTTGACTGAAATACAAAGCCCCTTGTGAAGACTCTACCAGCACATACAGGAAAAGTGCAAACCCTGTCAGCAGTGTCATCCTGACAGACAGGCATGGGGAATGTCTTGAAATGCAAAACTTTTCTTCAGTGATATGGCATGTGGGGCTAATTGAGAACAAAAATTTGTTGCAGGAAGGTTGGAAAAAACCAGTAACAGATACACAAATTTCTAGTGCTGACAACACTCATGCATTTATCATGAGTTGGAATTTTTTGTTTTTCTTCAACAGTTCCAGCTTCTGGTGTTAAGTGGTGCAAAAATGTAAAGTTTACTTTTCCTTTTTTACTTCTCCTATCAAGTTCACTAGGGGCCCGACAAACAAATCAAAAGCATAGAGAGTTTATTATTTCTACATTAGATGAATGATTTTTGAATGTTAGGGGTTAGGAAAATAGCTGCAGAGGCCTAATCTTGCATAGCCTCTCAGAAGCCCTTTTTCCCAGCCCCACAGGAACTGCTGGTATTACCCTGTGACTAACCATAGCCGTTAGATTTTTCCACTGAGCCGGTTCCCTGATCTCGCACCTTCCGGCCAGGCTGCCTCCCAGAACAGCGATGCCCCTGTTCAAATGTAAAATGCTGGGAAAGTGTTAGCAGGCATCCTACATCCTACGGGCACGGTGGCAAAACAGAGCAGAGGTTTAGTATGGAAAGAGAAATACAGCCTTGTGCCGGTGGGGGAAGTGAGCAGGGTGGAAAGGGGCTTCCCGTGGCTTCACCTCCACACAGGGAATTCTTCACTGGAGAAGGAGCATTAAATTAGAAACTGGTCCCATCCTTATGAATATGGCTGTCAGGGATAAAGCATATTTTATCTAAATTAGAGCGGAATAAACTTCACACACATGAAATAATTATTAGCTCTGCTCAATTAAGAGATTAGCCTAGAGAGAGAAAAAAAATCTAAATAAAATAGAGGTACTCCTGAGAGAGATACTACAAAGAATATATACATCTAATTATGTAGCTTCTTAGCAATGTTTGTAATTTACACTTTAAACTGTGGCTACGTTTACAATTGTATATACGGTAATATACTAAAATACATATTAATATTTCCAATCGGGCATCTTACTAGTGATCATAAACTGTATTTACTTTCCTACGTTAATATACAGAAGAAAGAAGGAAAAAAAGAAAAAAAGCCCTCACAAATATTTTCTGACAAATTTATGAGTGGGAAAGCCTCAAGCTTTATTTGAAGCTCATTCCAGATTCTAAAAGCAAACCTTTGTGAAATCACATTAACAGAAATTCCTAAGTCAGAGAAAAAGAAGCCAAAAGCAATAGTTTGAAGTCTCCTGCTACATTTTAACTTAGGAAGCCTTCCTGGTTTTCCATCCTCCCAACTCAAGCTCCATCAGTTCTCTCTGGACTTCTGAAAACATACTCAGATGTGCTACTGAGAGGCATCGCCTTCTCTTGGTTGGGTTTCAAACTCTCCCTTCCTACAGGTGGGCAGGCAGGACCAGCTGAACCACCCAAGAAGCTCTCTCTGTATTCAAGCTCTACTCCAACTTCCTTAACGAAACCAGCTACAGAAATATTTATCCCTTGATGCTCTCTGCAAAGGAAAAACACATTTTTGAAATAAAGAACAAAACCGTAGCCTCTGTAGGGATTGCAAAGAGATGAAGCATAAGCTGAAAGAGAAAATTTGCATCAACACACGTTTAGTTAATTCTTTTGTAGGAGAAACACTTAAGGTTCTTCATAGAACAAGAGCAGCGAAAAAGAGATGCTGGTGAAACCCTGGACAGGGCAGAACCTGTGCTCTACAAACTGCCGAGGAAAGAGGTGAAGAGAAAAATAACTGTAACAGGCAGAATCAAATTAATTATCCAATACTGTTTAAAACAGCTTCTCTCAGGTGCCCCATATAATGGATCACCCATCTCAAATCATATACCATCATTTATCTAACAATATGTAAAAAATATAAGCAAAGGGATTTATTATAATGGATACTAGAAAGCACAACGCTGCACATCAGAAAAATCACACGAATCAAGAATGATCCTTACAGGAGTAACAGCAATATCGCTTGAAAGTGATTGTAAATGCTATATAATGATTAATTATGCAATGTAATTACACACTGCAACTGTCTTGAAAACAACTTATCCTCTCCATTTTTTTTTTGGTATGCATTAGCCAACTACGTTTGTCTTGCCTCATTCATATTTGTGAGTAAGTTTACCCTGTGTGGTCCTCCTGATCTCTCGTGAATCGCCGTACAAAAATAAAATCCAAACAATCAATCAAGGAAACGGTGAAAGTATGTTACTGGCCAAAGATAAGGGTAGATACAGTATTAAAAACTGATGTTAGCATATAATAGAAAGTATACTTAGCAAACGGCTAAATTTTAGCTGACATTACAGTTTTAAGTACTACATTTAATAACATTTGAAATACTAGATTAATAACATCTGTGTATGACTACTGCTAAGTAATAACATTGACTGTGGTAACAGACAAGAGGTTTTTAACATGAATAGGGCTATACAAAAAGTACCTTCAAACTTATCAACTTGAATTAAAAAAAAACCCCAAACACAGGAAAAAAAAACAACACAAAAAGAAAGCTTGTATTTGGTAACATGAGTAGTTTTGGATCACTACACACGATGAAGCAAAGCAGTGAAGAATGTGTAAGTTATTTTGATGCTTGGTTAACCACAGGGAAAGCAGCTCTGCCTTGTAGCTGCATAATTCAAAGCACTACGATCCATGGCTCACATGGAACCTGATATCCACATGCACGTTTCTTACCCAGTTCACATTGCCTTGACACAAGTTCTTTTTTCTCCCTGAAAGCAAGTAATTTTTCAAAAGACCAGTGCCTAAGAAACAGCAACCATTTCAGCAATCAATTTTAAGACCAGCTTATCCCATCCCTGTGAATAAAGTTAGCTACTATTTTAGGGAAGTGATTATGAAGTGAGGTTGCTCTTTCATCATACGGCATACATCTGTCCAGAGCAAAGCAGCTATTAGACTCTTGAATACATTTTTTCCCTCAGAAACTATAGATCAAGTCTTACAGGAAAAACTATGCAACATCTCAGGAAGGTTTTAGGAGGTAAAACAAGGGAGAATTATGCATCTGCACCGAACTAAAATTAGAAAAGCTGCCATATGGTTCTGTGAAGCCAGCAGCACGTTCTTATTCATTAGGAAGCATTCTGCTAACATAAAAACACAAGGCCTTCCTGTGCTCTCCAAATGTGTTTATCTTTTCAACATCAATGCACGATATATCATCAGGCTGCTGAAATCTCCTGCAGTGCATATTAAAAAAGCACAGCTGCACTTTTTCTCAGCACGTTTATTCACTGTGAGCAATCCAAGAGCACGGCTTTGCCCAGCTCCCCGACACACAGCCCTCTTGTTAGCACAGCTCGGCTCCCCTTCGGTTGGAAAGGGCCCGCTCAGCCCAGCCCAGCCGTGCCCCACGCCTCCCCATGCCCCGCGCATCACACCCACGTGCTTTAGCTTCATATTTACTACTGCTGGTGGAAGCACACTGAAATGGTAAATGACCCCAAGGCTTAAGCTAAAAGCCCTTGGAAAGCTGGGAGCTCAATTACTCACTCAGGAGTAATACAACACCGCATTTTCTTCTGTGCGGTGTTTTCAACTTCTGAATGGTGTGGCCGCTCTCCGGTCCCACACCACCTGCCCCACCTCCCCGTTGTAAGGATCAGTAAAACACCAGCTCCTCCAAAAGCTTTCACAAACCCACCAAATATAGGGAAACATTTGTGGAGTTTTTCAAGCATCGAGTGATGCATGTCTTAGAAAATACAGTAACAGTAGCCAGTGTACAAAATTTTCACAGACACTGAAAGTAAAATAAGCACTGAAAAACCATGATGGATTTAGTAATAGCAACAAATGGAAGTAGTAACATACAAAATTAATACTAGTTTCATTTCTTTTAATAATTTTGACATTTCTTCATCCTTTTTTTTTTTTTTTTGTACAAGTCAGCATTTTTGTCACCCTATACAACTACCATTGGAAGTAATGCCTGAGGAATAACTGCCCCCAGCTCAGTTAAACTGGAAAAGAATCAGACTGTCAAGGACAAAAATCATGAAGTTCAACTCACCAAGACTAATATTTAACTGCTGGATAGAAAGAAGCCTAGCATCTCTGTATGTATTTTTTGCTAAATACTTTAATACACATTTTACTACCTTTTCCTTGGTTTCTTCTCTTCTTCATTTTCATTTTGCCTGTCTTTTCTGTTGTCACATCTACAATCCCTTTTTTTTTTTTTTTCTCTCTATTACAAACCTCAATGGTGTACTTCTTGGAAGTGAGGAAGAGGACCGTCAGCGGCAGTGCCCCCTCCTTCCTCCCCTCGCCCCAGGAGCTGCTTGGCTCCAAGCCCCATCAGCCGGGGTAGCGCAGAGCCGCACTCCTGGCACACGGCTCTATTCAGAGCACTGAGGCTCAGTCTCACCCTCTATAAATACACATAAATAGCTTCTCTAAAGTTGCTAACTCTTGGATTTAACAGCAGCAACTAAAAGTGACAATGTTGTTTACAGAAATAGCATTATTTGCAGAAAAATGTACCTACTGTTCCCAGATGCATCTACTTAATGCAGTGGCAGGGATTATTCACACCTGGGATGACTTCAGAAGGTCACTAGTTTCTGGTAGGTTAAGGACTGGGGACTGAAGTAAAACACAGAATTACAACCGACTTGCTGCTGCTGCTGCTTAAAGCAGAGTTGAAGAATTAAGTGTCCTATCTGGGACCCCAAATCCTCAATGACTTGATCCATCCCCAGCACAAAATAAAAATACAAAACACCACAGCAAGTAAAATAGTTTCCCTGATGAGATTATTTCTAGTATTTTTATTTATCAGTAGAGGACAATTGTCATCCTACCATTTAAGCGAAACCTAAACTAAGACTAAAAGCAACCCTGGATCCAGAAACTGTTTCTCGCCCCATGCCTCATTTCAAACTGCGAGGGTATGTCAAACTACCACATTGTGAGTGCAAAGTTGTTTTTCATTAAGATCACTTGAATGTGGAATTAAGCTCCCACATCAATCAACCTTTACCTGTTGAACCCCTGGACATGCTACAACATTGACCTTTTCCACTAAGTTTTCAAAAAAAAAGTGGAAAGGAATACAAGTGGGTGTGGTTGTACTCCTGCAGAATTTTTAGACAGGTCTCAGCTTATTAAAATATTTAAGTACATTCAACATAGGGTTTTACATAAAATGAAAAGGTATGTTTAACTTGCAAACTGACAAACTGAATGTGTCTGTGTACATATTCCAATGTTTTTAAGCTATTTTCTTTCTTTTTTCTTTAAAAAGACCACTATTTTTCCAGTGTATACTGACTGACTAGAGAAAGAACATAAATTAAACGTCAAAAGTGATGCCTGCCCAGGAGACTTCCTTATCAAAAGACAAAAACTCAGGACAGTGCTGAGAATTTATAATTTGCACTGACTTAAAATGCCCCCCCCCCCCCCCCGTTTTTTTTTTTTTTTTTTTTTTTAAAGATGGCAGCAATTTTTCCCAAACATATTTTTAATATTGGGGTCTGGAGTGGAGTTTTTGCATTTACACTTCCTAGGAACGTGCAGTAACAGGTATAATCTCAAATCTCTGACTGGTTGCATTTAGAATATTTTATAAGTCCCTAAAATACAGTTCTTACACAACAAAGGAGTACACATGGCAGATCAAGTACATTGGCTATTAGTGTCTTACCCAAAAATACCCTCAATTTAATCAGTCACTTATTATTCTGTTCTGGAATCAGACAAGCAGATTCCAATATATATGTCTGTAGCTGTATAACACAACTGCTTACATATCCAAGAAACAGTCTTGCCTCTGTTGGTATTTAGATGACTTCAAAACACTCATGTAAACCACTCAGTTGTACATGATAACAAACACCATACATGCATCAGTGTTGACTTAAAATCTGTTACATTAATATGGCTGAATTTCAAAATAAATAGCTAAGCTAACTGACCTCTGCCCCGAAATATTAGATGCAAATATTTGGCATCACTCAGTTAAACTAATTATTTTCTTTGTTATGTACTGAATTCTGACAGAAAATTTTACTGTATTTTTTGGCATTTACAATTTTATCAGTGTTAGATATTTACTTAATGAGTAACCTCATCTTGTTTTGATAATTCATCTCTAAAAACTGTATTAATATGGATGTCTCAGTGGTAAGAGCCTGATGCTCTTTAACATTTTGGCTAAGCTGATGTTTTCAAAGACAAGAACTATGGCAGGATCTAATAATTTTGTTCAAAACATCAGCATCTCAGAAATAATATAGTGCTTTCACAAAAGTTAACAGCTTTCCAGTTGGTTCTTTGACATGTAAAAACATAGGCAAGATTTTGAAAATAAAGATACAAGGGTTAACACTCTTTAGACTAGAATCTGCAGATGCAATTGCCAAGCTAATTAAACTGATAGGTTTCCAAAACTTAGGCCAAAATAACATACTGCAAAGGAATATTAATCTAGCCAGGCTCTGTTTCTCGAAGCCTCACTCTTATGTACTCAACCAGCTGTTAAAAGGAAACAGATGACTCCCTCTCTTCAAATGCCACATCGCCATGATTACAAAATATCTTCTTTATTTTAGGATGCTGATGATAAATCTTTGTGACACACCAGATCGTTCACAACAACAGGCAAAGATCTTTTGGCTTTTATAAACTGCCATTGACCACTGCAAAAATTTTCAAGAGACCTAATATGGCGCACCAAAACGAAATATGATGGCTCATGGGCTCCCTATGAGCCCATGAAAGAAAAAAAGTTTCCATAATAAAGTGTAGGCCAAAGTGGAGCACAGATAATTTAAGACAGCTAAGGAAGAACAGAAACAAGTTTAATTTAATGTGTCCATGCTAACAAGGGTAACAGGGCTCCTACTGCTTCCAATAGTGCAGATTATAGTAGATAAATCTTTTACAAAAAAGCTCTAAATCATTAAGAACAAGTAAAGTTTTCTTCCTATAATAGCCCCGTGTTCAGAAATAGAAGCTGGGGCCCCTCTTCTTGCTTGTCTAACTCACCATCACAGACCTCAGCCAAATATTTGCAGCAATTTAGAAACAGAAATGTTCCTATTACTGCAAGGAAAGCAGAAGGAAAGACAAAAGCTTCCTAAAGAACCTGTTTACTTCTGCATGTTAGTTACTTAAAGGAATTTTTTAACCCAAATCCTTTACAAAACTGTGTTTAAGATTAATTTCATATATTTCAACAGTGGCTACATTACTTCAGGTACGTTACGACTACAGCGTGGCTGTTGGAAAGGCAGTAATGACTTAACACGTATTGTTTAAGATGTTCTCTAAAATGAAAAGATCTTTTTTCATTACCCTAGAAAAGTTTGGCTTATCTTGTGGCTAAGATTTACATCCAGACAAAGTCACTTTTAATCTCAATTAAAGTAATTTGTTCTGTCACATTTTAAAACGCCTGCTAATAGAACTGATGGGTACAAATGGGCTCACTTCAACAGACTGAACCATACTTACAACTTAATTAATTAGGCGTTATCATTTCTTGTTCACTATTTCTGAGTCATGAAGTAGGGATCAGCACTGAGTCTTAAATAAATCAGTATAATCCATAAACAGAAAAATAATTAAACACAAACAGCATTGCTTTTGCTTTTTTCTTAGGGAGCTTCATCAGTTCTCCTCTGAAAAGAAACTTTAACCTGCCTTAAAACCAGCTCCCTGAACCGCAGGCGACTAGCAGCTCCCTGGAAAGGGTGCTCCATGCCAGGGTGGCAGGTGCTGCCGTAGAGGCTCCGTAGCCTCCCTGCTCTTCCCCAGCCCCAAGCTCTTGACCTGGTGCAGGCTGGGAGTGAGGTGCCCTGTTTGGCAATCGTTGCACCGAGTATGCAGAGTAAATGTGGCTTTAGCCAGGAAATGTTGAAGATTAAGGTCTGACTCCAGTCATGTCTCTCCTTGGCACTAAGGCTGGTAACTCTGGTCTGCAGCCAAGCCCGTGCATCAGATCGGAACTGGTAATTCAGAACCTTTCCCTCCAGTCTGCAATTTACTTATTCAACTGCAAAAAGGAACATAGGTGCTTGCTTCTTACTTCACCCATTAGAGCACCAATAGGCGAGGCCTTTTAAGTAAGAGTTATTTCCACAGAATTATGGGCCCACCTCAGGCCAAACATTTAAGGATACTGGGGTTTGAGCTAAGTATCTAAATTCTAAGCCATTTGCAGATCTGGGCCAAAATCCTTATTAAAAGCAACAATAACCACCACCATGAACAGTAAACACCAACAAAATAAACCAAACCCCCAGGGGTTTAAGCTGTTGAGATAAAGGATATATGCGATATATGCTCCTTGTTTGAGCCTCACAGAAAGAAAGAATGACGATGTCCATGACCATCACAAAGCTCAGGAAAAGGAAGAGTATTCTGACACGGCAACTCACATCGACCCTGAGAAAGCCAATATCTTCCCTCAGTTATATTTAATAAAGGTTTTACGGACTGGTTCCTCTGCCTGTATCACCGATACAAAAAGGCAACAAGAACAAAAAAAGCTTATTGGGCATCTTCACATTTTAGATTGCCAACTGCAAGCACATAATTATATTTTGAACGTTAAGTACAATATCCTGACAAGCTGTGTTATAACGTCCAGTTAAAATCAGCATCTCTAGCAGTTAGACAGATGGTGACTCAACTTCAACCTTAATGGTAATCACAATAACCCTTGATATTGATCAGTGTAACACACAACAATTTATAAGTTTTGTCACATTCCCTAAAACAATTTGATGATTTCTTACTGTAGCACTAACAATAAAAACCCAGTATCAGAGAGACAACAGTGAATGGAATAAAACTGTCACAGGTACAGCGATGCTGGTCCCAAAACTAAGGCTAAAGCCACATTGAAAGCAAGGTAGAGCATAACTGGGGAAGAAGAAGAAAACAAAATGCAGGGCAATTATTAAAAAGGAGAGAAAACAGCAAAGGCTGAAAAATAAAGCCCTTCAAGAGAAAACAGAGAAATAGGGAAATACAAAGAAAATCCAATCTACATGAAATACCACTTTTGACAAGTAGTGATAGGGAGTACTGTGTTCAGAAAAGTCAAGGGGAATATTAAGAAATAAATAAACACAGAAAAATAAACTCAAACATCCCAATATTTCCTCCAACCTAAAGTAGTAAAAGGTTTTGTAGAAAAGAAGGAAGACAGGAAGAATTTTATGTTATTGGCACAAAATACCTTGATATTTTTCCACCCAACACCAAGATAAACAAATGAAGAAAAATCTAAATGAGGATCCCTCTGAGTTTTCCGATCTATATTTAGAAGTTATAACCTTGACATCTCTTCCTCTTTTTTTTTTTTTTTTTTTTACTCATTTCCAAGTGAATCAATTG
Source organism: Podiceps cristatus (assembly GCA_000699545.1). Lineage (NCBI taxonomy): Eukaryota > Metazoa > Chordata > Aves > Podicipediformes > Podicipedidae > Podiceps > Podiceps cristatus. The sequence goes on from KL283567.1 coordinate 44,862, forward strand.
TTATATTTAAGCATGCTTCCTCTTCAATGTTGAACATAGGCCCAGACCTAATTTGACATAGAATAACCTGTCTGTAGAAGACATCTCCCTCAGAAGGATCATGGGAACCACAGGTTGTTCCAAGTCTTTCTAGGAAATCATGGCTCAGAAGAAAAAGTACTTTTAAAAGCCTAATGCTCTTTATGTTCACACATCTTAAGACGACAAGGGACCACTCTAACTGTCTAGTCAGATCTCTGTAACGCATCCCAAAATGCTTCATTGAGTGACTCCTGCATCATGCCAAGAACCTTCACTGAATATATATTTTGAAGGATATTCAAATCTGTTTGGGAGGGCGGATAGAACCCACCAATTTCGTCATTAAGTTGCTTCAAATTTCGATCAACTTTCCACTGAGAATCTGCACCTTATGCCTGAGTTGGCTTTGGCCACAGATTCCAGGTGTTAGGCCATATCCTGCCTTTGCCTGTTAAGAGTCCCCTGTGGCAGGCACCTGCGTACCTCCATTTCGCTTTGCATCAGTGAGCAAAGCAAGCTTTGCAGGGACATGCCTTTCTGCTTCAAGATGAATAGAGCCTCAATCACCAGCGGTACCACACTGCTGCTTCTTCCAAAGGGGCACGTGGATACTGCTTCTTCAGATAACATGGCAATATCTGGAGCATCTCCTGTATGGAGTATCCACTTTGAAAGTTTTCTGCTTTACCAGAACTTTTCTGTCTCCATCTTCTAACATTTCCTTTGATCTTGTGAGAGCTAAAGAAGAGTGGTTTGCTTTCAGAGGGAAGGGGGAGAGTGTGTGTGTGCATGTGGGGTGCACACACAACAGCACCCATTGTCTCGTAAAACATGTACAGATGTGCCAACACACTTTAACGATGAAAGGAAACAGAAGGCATATTGGCTCTCTGTCTGAGGACATTCACTAGGAGCTCAACAGTGTACATGAGCAAGTAAATGATCACTTGCCACGTCATCCTTCAAACTTTAGCCTGTTTTTTTCCCCCAGTTGCACACTGTAGGTTTTCATAGAAGAAACTGAAACCTGAAGTAGTAATTGTTTTTCATACCCTCAGTCATTTCACGTTCAAGGACCCCTATTTCTAACTAACTGTGCAGTTGTCCAGACGCTGAATCTTTTATAGAAATAACAAAATGCATGACTTAGAACAGATGCAATTATCTTGGTTCCAGTTTGAACACAGAGGAGCCTTTGATCAATACCTCTTTAATGTGCTGTGAATCCACAAGTTTTCAGGATTCAAATATGGTATGAAAGGCATTGCACCCTTGTGAGTAAATATTATATTATCACTTTTCAGGCTAGAGTCTTTAAAAAGAAAAGATAAAAGCTGTGTAACAAAAGCTAGGTTCCTTATAATAGATGATCTTATTTTGACTGAAGTATCATCACTGCTTTCAGTAAATTAATTTGCTATTCCATAAATTAAGCTGCACAGAGACAGCCAAGGTAACATGAAGCCTCCTTCATTTACTTGCTTTACATGCTGCTGAGATTAGTACATTGCATTCACTAATCCAAAGCACACAGCAAGCCCTATTTTTCTATTGTCAGCACCTTTCACGCTGCATACCTTCCAGCAATGAGACTACCAACACAAATGTGAAGACTCATTTCAGCAGCCCAAATTCTTCTTTAACACCTAAACTCAGTATTTCTTCTTGACCAGACACCTCTGAAGACAAGAGCAGCCACTGTGAAATGCTAGACTCAAAAGCTTAGTCCATATTGTAGGAGGCTGGATGTAAGTCTATATTTCTGTGTTTTACTTTCTCCCAAAGTTAAAATGCTAAATGCATTTATGATGTTTACAGTTCATAAGAAATTATATGATAAACTACAAAAGAAAAACTGTAAAGTTTTGAAGTTTAAAACTTCTCAGTGACAGTTCAAATGCTGCCTGCGAACAATACATGATCTGCAAGGAGGTAGCCTCCACATTCCTAAATTTCCAGAAGAGATGTCTCCATCTTTCTTATACAAGACATTTTTACTACATTCCCAGAAGTAAAAAATACATAGACCATTCTTTGATTGTAACATATTAAAGTAACAAAAGCAAAACTTTAATGAAAATATTCCTGCAAAGAACAAAGAGGGAACACTTGAGACATATCCCCCAAAGCATGTTAAATATAGCAGAAGCAGCTCAATCCTTTACAGCATTCCCCAATACTGGTATTACAGACATCTTGGATCACAACTACCTTTGCAGCTACAGAACATAAAATAAACAACCACGCTCCACTAGTCTGAATTATAGTCTCTCTTACTCATTTAGAAGTTATGAACAGAAGTAAAATAAAGATCAAAGAAAAGCAAAATACAAGTAGGATGCAAAACAAACAAGCAAGTTTTCTTGTAACACCTGCCAATAATTACTATTTCTACCTGAAAAAGACCACTATCTTAACAGTTAGGAGCAAACATTCAGTTTCTCTTCAACTTTGATTCACAACTTGGGAGTCAAAGCTTAGATTTCAAGTCTAAAGCTTCAAGTAAATTATCCCCAGAACTGAAGTCATCCGCTGAAGCCCATGGGCAAGAGACATGTTTTATAAAGTGACAGTCACCGCCCGACAGCCTGCAATGCCCAACAGCGCCAAGACAGCTGCGGGCGTTAGCCCACGGATCAGTCATTGCTGGCATGCTTGGACCCGTGTCGGAGGGGCTCCCACCAAGGACCCATGAGGAGACAGATCCTCTCCTCCAAGTCAAATCAAGGTGCTCAGGCTCACCACACAACCGCAAACATGCTACTGTCAGGATAAGGAAGGGAATGGAAACTCAAGCAGGGACAGTGGAACCAGGGCTCTCAACGGCTGCTTCATTTTCCACAGGTTTGTCTGCAACCTGCACATCAACGTCTTTAAGACTACACTATTATTTCTTTTAGTCAAAATAAATAATAACAAAACTGACCTAAATCTCCTAATCAGATGATGAGTAAACAGCCTCATTAACTTCAGGGAATAAGGCTGTATTTATTCTAAAACAGCAAACAGGACTTTAACCATGATTAGAAGAAAAAAACGACAACAATCCACTAAATTCTATGGAGTGCATAGATTTTACACTGGTTTCACAATTTTGATTACTGGTTTGATGATTATTTTTGTCTGTTTTCTTGAAGCAAGAGAATCACAGAATGACAGATTGGTTTGGGTTGGAAGGGAGCTTTAAAGATCACCTAATTCCAACCCCCCCTGCCACGGGCAAAGGCACCTTCCACTAGACCAGGTTGCTCAAAGCCCCATCCAACCTGGGCTTGAACACTTCCAGGGATGGGGCATCCACAGCTTCTCTGAACAACCTGTTCCAGTGCCTCACCACCCTCATCAGAAAAAAATTTCTTCCTTTGGCCCATGTAAATCTACTCTCTTTCAGTTTAAAACCATTTCCTCTTGTCCTGTCACTACAGGCCTTGGTAAAAAGTCTCTCTGTCCTTCCTATAGGCCCCCTTTAAGTATTGAAAGGCCACAGTAAGGTCTCCCCAGAGCCTTCTCCTCTCCAGGCTGAACAATCCCAACACTCTCAATAGTTTGAGCCCAGTGTGGACACAACCATAACGTCATAAAGGCATCTTCAGCTACTCCTCTCATAAGTCACACTAATTAAATTATAACATTGCTTCCACAGAAAACTACTAGTATAGTTGAAGTGCCATAACTTATGTGTACATAAAGTCTAAGCCAACTAGTCTGCATGACAGGCAACTCCAGTAAAATAAGCAAACCCCAGGAAATTTCCCACTTGATGGATCTGCGGGCTAATGACTACTTTTCACCAGAGCCAGAAAAGAAACTGATGGTCTGCATTACCCAAAACCAGTTTAAATTCTTTAGTGAATCAGTAGCTCTCTAGAGGCATGCGAGTAGTAAAGTCAACGTAACTGGATATTTAGCCACAAAGCTTTACAATGTACAGAGGAAGATCAAAGCCATTTTCAGTGCATCACTCTCAGCTGTAGGTAGAGGAGACAGCAAAGCAAATTCAGTAATAGATTTTTATTTTTTTTTTTTGGTAAATGTTCTGCATAAATTGCTCGACTTCACAGCACAAACTCTTCTGACATTTAACTCAGTCTTAAAATCTTACCAGGCTGAAAGTACAGCCCATATAAATAATAGGCAGGCAGAACTCCTTCAAAATAAAGATTAAAAAATTAGCGTAAATTTTAAATCTTCTACCGTCTCAAATATGATTAACATTAAAAAAGATAATTACAGTAAAGTTGACCAACTGAAATATTTGCAAAACAAAAACCAAGTCCACATACGCTGTCTTAATATCCTGATTTGGTAAGATATTTATGCACATAACTTTAAACCTTTAAGTAGTTCCACTGACTTAACAGGGATTACTCATCTGCTTAAAGTTAGGCAGTTGCTTAAATATCTTGTGAAATATGAATCTAAATTCAGATCTGCTAAATTCAAAGTAGTAGCAGCCAAAGCAGCACCTCGTTACAGCTTTAAGACCATGCTGTTTTCCTTTAGCAAGCGATTTCACTTGCATACTAGCGCTGGAGGCAACAATAAACTATCTGCTGGAGTGACGCTGTGAGTACAAAGTAGTACTGCTCCGGGGAAGCAAAAACTGGTTTTGCTATTGAATGTGAAACCAGAAAAAGAAGATATGTATGATTAACAACAAGCCTTCTTTTTTAATTCTTCCAGGTTCCATAGCTCTTGCCTGTCTCTCTTCACCAAGTACTGCTCCTTCTCCCAACATTGTTTAGCTTTCACATGGTGATTCATTATGTCCAAGGCCTGTCTTGTAAGGCTGTTCTGCAAACAAGACCTAACAACTCAAAAGTATACGTTAACAGCTAGACTGATAGTCACCACCCTGCTATCCCTTTCCCTGCACTACTGAAAAGCTGATCTACAGAACACACAATTTCTTCAGAAACTGGTGACACGTGAAAGCTGAACTCAGTAGGAAAAAGGAACCGAAACACAAAACCGCATTTGGGGATACTTTGGCACAGTAGGTTATATCCCACTGTATGGGAATCTAAATAAGACAGGTGGATGCCATCCCCCCCAAAAAGGCTACAGAAAACAGAAAGGCATGGAGAGTAGGAGAAAAATAACAGGTGAAGACCAGGAGTTTAATAAAAGGCACTCAGGGGAATTGAGGGGGAAAAAAACCCCCAAAACCCCCAAAAAAACAAAAACAAAAAAACCAACCCACATCTTTTACTTGATGTCAGGACACATTCTTCAGCACTCCTACTGAAGGGGTCAGAGGAGACTGCTTAGCTAGAGAAACTGCTGAAGAAGCTTAAGGTGATCTTCAGTATTCTCTGTACCTACTGCATTGCTGATATCCAGAGAAGAGGGTAAAAGCACAACTAGATAATGAAGAGAAGGAGATTTCAAAGCTTGAAGTACGTGTTCAAGCAGTGAAATGTAACAAATAGTCTCTGCTTTTAAAGGTGAGCTATTTACCTGCTGAGGCTGAGGTTAGCATGGTGGATAAAAAGAGCTTTAAACTAAGGGCAAAGGTTTAATTTTTATGCCCTGCTTAATACCTAGAAGGAAAAAAAAAATCAGCTAAAGGGGGAGAGAGCAACTAAAAACGATTATGAAAAAGAAAAATGCTAACATGAGAGGAGTCAGGCAGATGACAAGCTTCATGGAAAAGGGCTACTGTAGGTATGAAATCAAATGAGATTGATGTGAAACAGTTCAACCGATTGTAAATTAAGGAAGAAGAAAATCTAGACTCCTTGTATTAGCTGTCAGAATTTTGTCGTCTTCAGATATGAGAAAATATTTTCAGCTGTACTTATACAACTGAAATGAATGTTTTAAGTGCTGAAGTTGTTTCTTAAAAACAAGATAGGATCCTAAAATCAACCAGACACTATTTTACTAAATATATTTCTTAAGGACAATCAAATGGCTTTATAGCTTTTTGGCTGTCTGGCATATAAAGGAACATTTATCCCCAGTGGTCTTTACACTTGCCTACAACAAGCTTTTTTAATTAAACATGTGCAAATTGGTTGCTTGCACATGTCTGTATACATTATGAACACACCTGCAGCATATATGACTATTATTCTTTCAAAGTAACTTAACAAACTGCAAATAACAGGAGAGCTTACACTTTCATGGTCATGTAACACAACCATAAATCTACCATTTCCTATTACTTTTATGCTATAAATTAAAAACAGAATTATTTTTTTCTCCAAGTGCTTGAAACACAGGTCTCAAATTCCCAGTATAAACATCCACTTAAGATTTACATGAATACAACTTCTGTTTCATCTTCATGCTAAAATCACAATCACAGTTCTCCTCTGGACATCCACAAATCTCTATCCAATCACTGTAAGACAATATGGTAAAAAGTCCTCATCAGAAAATTAAGCTTTTTTAAAGAAACTTGTCTTCATTTTCCCAAGTACTAAGAACATTTCAAAACCCAGATTAAAACTACATGTGATGGTTACATCTTCCAAATACCTTTAATTCTTCTAATGAATTCAGTTACACACATATATTTATAACTTGCTTTCAATTTGTAATAAACAAAATCTCTAACATACCACAACTAAAGAATCTTTGAAGTACATACTGTGAGAAACGATATAAAGATAACAGATACAGTATTGCAAATACATATTTGCATATAAAATACATCAGGATAACATTATACTAAATTATATAGTATTACTACAGCAAAAAATCTATTACTTTTTTTCAGTTACCAGCCCAGCAAGCTTCACATGGGAAATGAATATCAATCTGTATTTCTTCCTTCCTCGTTTTCATTCCTAGAACCTAGAATAAAGTCTCCTTGTCAAACCTCAGTAGCAGCTATAAAACTTGTTGCATTAGGTGGCTTTACAAGGTATTTATAACCAACCGTGCTTTTGTAAGTAATTAGACCTTAATGTGCAATTCTATTTATAGATGAAGAAGAATATTTGTGAAGACTTTTTAGTATTTATTAAAAAAAAAAAATCCAAACTCTTTACTAAAACTTTTTAATAATAAAACTGTAAAATAAGTTATCACTAATTTAATCTAATCTATGTTGGAAGAAATGTAGAACAGACCCACTGTGCAAAACCTGAGCCATCTTAATTTGTCTGTGTTAGTGTAGAATCACTCAGGAATTTCAGGACACTCATTTAGGTTTCTCCTACATGTATTTATTTAGTGTAACACAAAAAAATCAACAAAACATCTTAACTGTAAGAAAACATGATTTTTAACCTGGGCCTCATGGCATTTTATGCAAGTATAGTATTATTTTCATGACTTTGGTTTAGAAATAGTGGTAAGATTTTCACCATGTAAGTGTTTCACCTTTGTAAAGGTCTTCTAACTTTTCCTGGCAGTGAAAGACCAATCAGAAAGATTTGGAACAACCTAAAAGTTAATGCATTTAAATGATGAATATATATAAGCACAGGATTCCCAATGTGAGGTGATAAACTACTTGAAAAACATGAGCCAGCAACAGTAATAGCCTCATTACCTCTTCAACCTGTTTGCCTTGCTTAGGTAAGGCTTTTTTGTGGCACTCAACAGAAATATAGGTGTACTGTACTGTTCATGCAGATTGAATGTTTACTAGATGTGAGACCTATTTGTTAATGAAATGCCTGTTCCAAAACAACGTTGCATTTCTGAGTATACTGTCCTTTGTTTTTCTTAAAAGGAAAAGCCTTTTAGATTTGCTATTACACAAACAGATGTAGCTTCCATGTAGAAATCGGGATTGAACTTTTAATTATTTTAAAGGAATAATTTCAAGTATTCTCATCTTTGGTTCCAGATCCTGAGATACTATCAATGACCACCTTGAAGGTTTCAGTGTTACGCAATGTACCTTAGACAGGCTTAAAGTCTAGTCTGTACCAGCTATGAGTTTTATGCGAAGACCCAAACAGCTATCAGACAGTCTAATTGTTCTCAGCTGAACAACCTTGTGTAACAAATCCACATCATGAAGAGTAATTTAGTATTTTTAATGCTCAAGGGTTGCAAACTACTACTGCTTGTTGAAATAAACAGTACTCATAGCATTTTAGTCTGTATTTTCAGTTGTTTCTGCAATAAAACTTTACGAGCTTAGAAAATTAAGTGCGTATTCAGCTTTGGTACAATTCTGGCCTGTGATGACTTAAATAATTTACATGTAACCTGGTCTGATGAGTGCGAACATTTTATAACAATATGAAAGCTGGTTTTATGATATTAGTCCTGAACAACAAAACCCTAGATTTGTCAAAATTGCCGTTAGTCAGAGACAGATTTTCAGACTAGATTTTCTAGAGCTGCTGAGAGAATTACCAAGTGGATTAACAGATTTTTCTCTGTGGACCTCCTTCCTAGGAAAACACAATGTTGTTGTCCTTCCTTATCTGTTCTCAGGTAAGGACAAAGAGAATGTGTCTCCTGTTGACAGCAAAACAAAAATCCAAAACCGAAAGTGCAAAAGGGAAGAAGAAACGAAAATAAGGAACAAAAGAAATCCCAAGAGCCAGCGCGGTGTAAAACAATGACGGACACTGTGCCAGGTTAAGAGGCATGATTCTAGTATGGGGCATGGCAACTTCACTAGAATATTCATTTTTAAAATTATGGCAGCCTAATAGCAATAAGAGAACAAGCTGAGAAATAGGAACATTCCTGAAGATTAACCAACTACTTTGGAGGCACTTGACATAATTTGATGCTTCCCACTTTCCCTTTAGCTTGGAATAGTCTGATGTGTGAAACTGCAGATTTACTTATCTCCTTGTTGTAGAAGTAAATCTGTATCTAAACGATCCAACACAATCTCTACTGCTGTAACATCACACATACAGTATGGAAAAGAAAGCACTGGTTTCCCCCAGAAATCACAGAATACAGAAAAGTGAAAGATGTCAATTAAAGTATTTGAAAACAAAAAGAATTGCTCTCAAAACAATTTCTAAAGAGACTTCAACCTTCTACATTAAAACAATATGCACCTACTTTAAGAACATGAATCTGCCCCAAAACACCTGCAGTGCTATTCACACCTGCCCACTAAACCCACTTCCAAAAATTTCTGTTTCTAAAAGATTGGTTTTTTCTTTAAATAGGAAACATATCAAAAGAAAAGAAATACAAAACTAATCTTCTAGACAAAGAACAGGAAGAAAACTGTCACGTTCTCTGGTTTACATTTATAACAGGACCCTATCTAGAGATTAGAATAGTTTCAAATCTATTGTAGTAGAGGATATGATGTCATCATTTAAGGGACGCAGATAATTTACTTAACAATATCTATTCATACCAACAAAAGAAAGCAAAAGGAGGGATGCAGAATACTTTCATACCCCACTCTCCTGGATTATTCCTGTTTTACATGGATCCATCATCCATGTAAGATTATATAAGTAGTCTCCTCCCCGCCTGCCCCCCGCCCCCGGTTTAACTTTTGTAAAAGCACAACTCATTTCAATTCCATTAAGATGCACACATCAAGCTGACTGATGTTCTCTCTCTAGGCAATTTCTGAATTTTCTGTGATGCTTATTTTAAAAATACTGGACAGGATACTTAACACACCCAGTTTACACGACATTACAGCATTTTTCATTACCGATTGAGAAAACTTGGGAATTTGCTAAAGAAAAGCTGAGGAGACTATCAGGTTTGCCAAAAATGAAGTAATAACACAGAAAATATTCAAAGTCAATTAATTAGTCGTCTTACCTTGTTCTTTTATCTGACGAATTTGCTTCACAGTTTCTTTCAAGATTGCACATTTGTCTGGTTTAAAGTTAAAGTTGTCAATATCATTAAAATTTGCAAAAATCAGTTCTGCGAGTTCTTCTATGTATTTATTCTCTTGCTCACGATTGCGTTTCTCAGTGCTTCTTTTAGGGCTGAAAGAGGAGTTTATAAAATGTCGTATTTAATGTCAGTTTGCTTTCCTCAAAGATGATTTCAAATGGTTTGAGAGTAGTTTAACAAAAAAGAGGTAACTGCCCTCTGTCACTACAAAAAAATGTAACTCACAAGTTTCTCAAGCAGAAAGGTTTCCTCTGGAAAAAGCAAAGGAGCATTTAAAAAGACGTTACTTATTTTTCCCCTGTAATCATGTTTGGTGTCAAGAGAGGTTTGGGATATGAAGTTCAAAACAGAGGATTAACTGGTGGGGGGTGGGATTTGAACATTTACAACTATCCTTCCTCATCATGTCAAGGATCCAAGAAGTATCAAATAATGACAGTGTATCAATAAATAAATAAATAAATAAATAAAACCCACACAGCTTTAAGATAAACCGAACAATCCATACTCCCTACCTCCTTGTGAAATTACAAAAGATGGTTGTAAGAAAATATGAGTGGTTATGCTTTAAAAAAATATTTGTCTTGGTAAGGCAAATGGTATAAGACTGCAAGATACTTTTCAAGTCCATGACTGTGATCTACAAGAGAGGTGGTAAAAGAAAATCTTAGATCACCAGAATGAGTGACTAAAGGCTCTGCAGTGATTAGCCAAAACCCATTCCCCACCCCAAAACCCATAACAACATAGAATTACTATGTACTAATTGTACCAGAGTAGTTTAGTACTGACTTCTTTTTGCAAGAATGGCAAGTTTGTAATTTTAAAACTATTATGAAATATATGTGCACGTGTAATATTGTTTCCAAGTGTTTCTCTTTCAATATCTTCAGACATAATAGTCTAACCTGGGTCCAAGCTGATCGGGATCCTTGCGCTTTCTTGACTCTGCCCTGGATGGGTCAGAGGTATTTTCTCCCATCCCACTCATCTTGAATACATATCAGCAACTAAAAGAAAGAAAATGCAAGAAAGGGTTATGGTGGAAAAGTCGTTAAGTTCTTTACTCATACTTCTAAGTTTCTCATTCCATGGTCAACCCAGTTTTCACTTGCAATTCTATCATTCGAAATAGAGTTTGTTTGAAAGGTACCAATAAAAATGATGTGTTTATGACCCCACCAAATGCTACACAAGACTCCTTCAGAAAAAAAATTGTGGTGGGCAAGTAAAGCGTTATCATCTCTCTGATTGTTACCAGTTATGTAAGAACAGATAAGTACATTTTGTGCCTGGGTTGCTGAAGTTTCATGGCAATTTTGCACGGTTGATTGAGGAAAGACAAAGGGAAAGCCATAGTGCCATGCAACAAAAAAAACCCCACAACAGAATCGAAACACATGAACTGAAACATGTATCCCAGCTACATGAAAAGGTAGCACGTGCAGCTTCATTTAAAAATCAGAAGATAATGCTTGCACAAGTACATGTACAATATCAGAGAAAAAGAACATCTGTCAACACTAGAGATCACTGAGGACCTGATACATATTTTGTACATATAATTACCTCATAAGGAAAATAACTTGTCGATCTATCATGTTTTAAAACAGGCTTATGATGATTTGTGCAATCAACAGCCTGTGGGAATCCTGCCCCGCTCCTGGCCGTCTGTCATCCCATGGACCGTAGGAGCACATGAAACGTGCCTGCCCCAGATTACATAGCCCTCCGTAAATACGGGTACCCTACAGGCAGAAACCACTATTACAAAGGGCATAAGGAGGTGATGTAAATGATCAAAAAGCTCTTGCAACAGAGGGCAGTCCTTGCTCACCATCAGCCCAGTTGCTGCCAGTTCTGTAAGGATGATGGTAGAGACGTCGTCAGACATTTCAGAGAGCTCCAGTATTGTTTGGGATTACCAGAAAAATAAACATGAGATGAGTGTCTCCAGGAGGTGAATCATACCATGCTAAAATAAGTGCTGGAGCCCATAATTCCATTATTACTTCACAGTGGCATATAAAATGGAAATTAGGTATCAAAACAAGGGAGTCCACCACCTCCTCCGAGCCCTTCATTTCTACCCCATCAGTTCCCTTCCCTCTGCTGCCTGGGCAGCCAGGCACTGAACTCAGTGAGGACACCGCTGTGGGTTAAAACTGCAGTCCCCTTTCGTTTTCTTTTTAACACCGTATAAAATCTAGCAGCCAGAGCTTGTGTTGGCAATAGGGTGTTCGCACTGTAAATCTTAAGTTTTCCCAAACTACTGGCTGAATGAAGGTATGGGCAGAAACAGCCTGGAGACTGAGATTCAAGCAGTAGTGCAGGGATGCTGAGAAAGGCTACTTATTGAAACTTGAGCAAGCAAACAAAGACCTCGGAGCCTTCTCAGATTCAGAACTGGACACATTTTTCTGAATAAAAAAATAATTTACAAAATAATAGTAATTTTTTAAAAAGGGAATAAAACTTCCTTTGTACTGAAAATATATTTTTTAAAAAAAACAGTTTGAGGAGAAAGTGGAGTAATTTCTTTTTTTGAGATACTGGTCAAGTTTCATGGAAAACACTACTAGATCATCCCCGAAACGTACAGCTCCCAGCTGGTCTTTAACATGGATGGTATCAGATCCTATTTGAAAAACACCTGGATTATTTTTTTCTTGATTATGTCTACACATGCATAAGTGCATCTACGTGTACGTACACACCGCCAACATTTTGAGAACAACCCGCTCCAAGAAGAGCAAGAAGGCCCTGGTTCTGCAGCAGATCAGAGCAGAGTCCTCAAAGGGAAGACGTACCATCACACACTCCATCATTCTGCACTGGCTGGAGAACTCCCAGCGCCCACAGCCAGGGCGTCCTCAGTGCCACACCAATGCTGCCCGCGCTGCAGAGCCTGAAGCATCTACTGCAGCCTCCAGTGTGGCCTGTGACACAGGCTGTTCCTTGACATCTACACAGCGTCACCAATTTCTAGCCCCGGCAGTCACTCACACCCTAATTTACCTAAATACAAAAGTAGAAACACGCATTCCTCTAATTGGTTAGGAGCGAAGCACATTATTAAAAACATGCCTTTTCATAAGTATGCAACGGTAGAGCTCCAAGAAAGGAGCAATATACTATTAAGAAAACCCTAACAATAATTTAAAAAAAGTTGTGAGGAGACAGCAGTTCCACATCTCTGTCAGGGGAGAGCTGGAACTGTCCTTGGGGCTCTGTTCCAATGACTAAATTTTTCACTGACCAGGGTGAGAAAAAATCATCAGCGTGATGAAAGCTGTACATTCCAGAGATCATCTGATCTCTGAGCCAGACGCAGATGCTGACCTAAAGTTCAGAAGAAAAATTAGGCTGGGGAATCCCTTTTTTTCTTAGGCTTCCCAAGTAATACCTCAGAAATACAAGTCAGTTAACTATTTTTCTTGAGAAAAGCAAGCACAACAATTCACAAAAACCCGTCAAACATTCAACAGTCATCTTCTCCCCAGGGAGTAAGAACTAAGAATTAAAGTCAGAGGTAACCATTTAGGGGGAACACCCCCTTCCACTCCCTCTTCCTCCCCAAGAAAGCAAACAGGAACAGTTATTGACATTTTCCCCACCTAGTCTGTTGGGCTGACTTCAAAGGAAAGTTTATTTTTGCAGGAATCAAATTTTCACCAGTAGCTCCACCAATGCATAGCTCAATTCTTGCATTCACATCGATGCTATTCTGTAGGAATTCCACTAGATTTATGGTATCTGCCTTTGGAGGATACATTGGAACTAACCTACCACCATGAACATCTAAACTTCATCTTTCTGTATTTAAGGGAACAAAAGTGCTGCCATTATTATGAAACTAGCATCTTCTTCTCCTCATATTAAACAGGTTAACTGGGTCTAAACAAACAGTTCATTTATTATTAGTATTATTTTATTTGCACTTACAGGCCATCATGTCTTTTTCTTAGCAGTATTATCAGTTTATTCTTAGAATGAGTTACCATTCTTTTTACTCATCAAAGTTTTTCGGGAAATCTACCAGCTACTACCACATTTACTTTCTGGTGTCCCTATGTCTTCATTTAAAATCAAATTCTATATCTTAAAGATCTGTATAGGTTCTGCTGCTCCTGTGATGTAGGTGCCTGTGCTCCAGAGCAGAATGCAAAATCCAGTTAGGTGCCTTGGAAAGCAGAGCGCTAGACAGGTGATACTAAATCAATCTAAACAAATCTCACCAGCCAAAATGAAAGCCACTCAGCAGTATCCAGTACACAGTACTAAAATCATAGAATCACAGAATGGTCTGGGTTGGGAGGGACCCCAAGGATCACAGAGTTCCAACCCCCCTGCCACAGGCAGGGACACCAACCTCCAGGCCTGGATCTACACAAGGTTGCCCAGGGCCCCATCCAACCTGGCCTTGAACACCTCCAGGCATGGGGCATCCACCACCTCTCTGGGCAGCCTGTTCCAGCACCTCACCGCTCTCTCTGTAAAAAACTTCCCTCTAATATCTAATTTAAAACTTCCTTCCTTAAGGAAGGAAAAATGTGTGCCCCCAAGCCCTATCTCGCTAGGGGTTTAAGGGCTGACTGGGACAAGTAAAATTGTGCTATTCTCTTGGGATTTGGAAACTAAAATCCTCTCCCCAGTTAGGAGAAATGAGGTATCACCTTTTAGAAGCTGTGGATAGATAATCTGCTGCCCTGCTCTTCCATAATACTATGTACCAACGAGAAAAGCCAGCAACTGGGCAATGGAGATTCAGTTCCCTCTTGGCAGAGGGGTTTCAAGGCTGTATTTTTCATCATGCAGAGCAACCTCCTAGGAGGCAGGCTATCTGCTTGCCAAAACTGGACCTTTATGAAGCAGAGGGTGCATGGTTAATTAACTCTTGCAGTGCAGTAGGAATCCTTAGCTATGTAGTCCATATCAACCAAGCTGACGGTTATGTAGTTCAAACACTGTCTTTAAGACACAAATGATTGAGGTTTGAATCACTTTGGCTGAGGAGGGAAGCAAACCTCTACCTCCCATTTTTCAGCAACGAGTCTAAGAAGTCTACTTGACTTGTTAGACTTGTCAAAGAGGTGAGCACCCCCCTAGTTTCCTCAACATTTTAAAAAGAAAACAGCTATTTCAACTTTTTTCCATGAACTAATTCACATTGAAGACCTATGCATACTCCTTGATGAAGATTGCTGGAGGCTCTAGATACCCCTACAAATCTTATGTAGCATAAGCAAAGAACTAAACCCACATTTTTCAGAAGAAAGTACTTCTGCACACATGTAGAACCAGAAGAGCAGAAGGGAAACTTTCAAGTGAAAAGGGGAAAAAAACCATACATTTAGATTGAATTGAAATGAAAGATGAATTTTAGACATACAAACATCTGTGAGCCAGGAGCAGCTAAATTACCTATAGTGTTTTTTTAGTTCGGCCCTAACTCCCTTCAGACACATTAATTTATCCATCTTAAAGTTTCTTTGTTATTATTACTAATAGTTTTATAATACACAAAAATTGGTAACATTAAACTTTTTTTTTTTTTTAAATAGGACAATTTAGGAAATTTAAAGTTTATTCTAAATATTCCTACTCTTCGGAACCACAAAGGTAGCTTCTCAGACCAGAAAATTAAACTCCCAAATTCGAAGTCTAAATTTTTCCAGGAACCATGACAATTCAAAACTGAAGACACTGTGAGTAGAATGACAAGTCAGAGGCTCGAAGTTTTACTTCAGTAAACTTCCCCTATAGGGAACTACCTTAGATTAGAAAGCAGCATTCATCGTGCTCCTCTGATCTTTTTATACATCTCTGCAGGAATTTCCAGAAAAAAAGAAAGGTAAAGAAATTGAACATTTTGGTTCATTTAGCTCTTTAGAAGAAATGGAAATGAAATATCAGTTCTACCATATACCTTCTGAAACAAAAATCAAGAAAAAGTGGGTAAGGCTTATTTAGCATGGTATAGAATAGGAAAAGTATTAACCAAATTGGTAATTAGTAAAAACAAAATGAGCAGTAATCACTACACAGAGAGAGACAGACATGTACGTTTGTTTATGACAAAAATAGCATCATGATATGTCAGATGCTGAACTAAACCAATTTTTATTTGAAAGAAAATGTCTTACAAAGCTGAATTTGACTGAATGTCTTGCAGAATGAACTGTCATACAAGAGCAGGCACTCCCTTTTTTTATTAAGTTGTTTGGGAGCTGTACGGCACTCCAAAACACAAACATAATATCCCACTATGGGATTAGTATTTTGCCTTCAGTGGTTTCTTCTCAATATATATTAAGATGTTTTCCATTTGTCCTACCAGAAAACCCTACAACAATAACTAAGAGCTGAACTTCTAATGCTAACTCAGACGACCCTCAAGCTTCAATTCCGCTGGGCATCAATGAGGAGCAATGGAAAGATAAATACACGTACTGCAGCATTTTCATACAAGGAAGGAGATAATTAGAGAAGCGGAATTATTATTACTAAAAATACCTAAAGAACTAATTTTAGGATCCAACCGATGACTTGTACCAACAGGACATCTCAGGTAAGTAAATGTATTTTGTATGTTTATGTTTAATAGCAGAGGTGTATTTTCCTGCTCTCTGTTTCATTACCACAGGCCTAAGCATCCGAAATACTTGTAGACCAAAACTCTCATTTTTCTAATTGTTAAATATAAATCACAAACTGTGAAAAAAAAATTAATAAACTCTTGGACAGTAATATGTCAGTAATTAATATGTCACTGAGACCTAACCAGTTTCCCAACCAGATGCTGGGAGATTGAAAAGACAGAGCCTGAAAGAGGCTCTTTTTTTTTTTCTTGTTATCAGTAACAAAACAATAGTTTCTGCTCTTGTCGTGACAGCACATCCTCCTTCACATCCTCCACCAGCAACTGCTCTAAGTTAAGAGTACACAGAGAGTCTTAGCCTAATTATAAAGCAATAGTAAACATTTTTCCAAGACATTCATCTTTCAAAGGGGGAAAAAATAAAACAATGTAAACCCAAAAATAAAACACATGGGAGAAAAAAAAAAATAGAGGCTCTGCGAAGGAGGAGACAGAAAAAAATTTAGCACAAATCAGTTGCATGAATACCTAACACCTCCACACTTCAAATGCCACGAAGGAACGTGGCATGCAGAATAAACCTTACAGCAGGGATCCTCAGCATCAGTGAATCCAGTTAATCATCCAGAGTCAATGCAGAAGAAGATAATGTGCATTTTATCTCTTATCAGGGCAGGCCATCTTCCAAACAAGGCCTGTTAAACTGTCAGATTTATTATAAGCCTAACAAATGCAGTTAAAGAATAAATGAGGATTACACCTTCAAAGCTGCTATTTCAATCTGAAAAGTAGCAAACAAAAGGTAATGTACCATATAGCGGACAATCAGGTAGCAGTACTATACTACCACCTCTCCAGCACACCAATACATGCATTTAGTGTAGATAAAACTGATAAATATAGAAGTGAATTATTGAAGTCACTGTTTGAGTAACAAATGGCAAAAATATACTGTTTACTGTCCAAAATTATTACAAGTCAGTGAAAAGTTGCACTAAAATTTTTTTTAACAGCCCAATTTAAAAATATAAATAGCTCATATTCTTGTGGTTAATTATAAACTCAAACATACATCCATTATAATTCATACGTTTTTCCTGAGAAGTCTCATGACTAGAAGCTTTCAGTCTCAGTCTGAAAATTACTGATGTACTCTGTGTAGCACTAATTCTGGTAGAAGCCAGAGGAAAGTTGGAAGTCACATGCAACTTCTGATTCTTCACATTTTTTCCTGCTTATGAACTCTTTTTTTCACTGGCTCCGCTTCTGAATAGGAAAATATTTAATATTGATACATACTGCAATGTTCAACCCTTTTGAAGAAGGTAATACTTGCTACCCACTTTCCCAGGCCTCAGAAGGAAATTGCTGTCAAAGGCAGGATAAGATGCAAGATCAGAGATTGGAGCCACTGGAGCCTATGGCCAACCTTTCAGTGGTGGGCAGGAGCAGCTCAGGAGGAAGCGTTGCTTTGACTCCCGGCACTTTTCATCGTAGCACCTGCCAGAATCGCTGTCAGCTAATCGAGCCCGCGAATCCCATGCACCGAAGCTCAACCTCCTCATGTGCAAACCTCCTCTTGTATGGGTATTTCAACAAATCCAGAGAGATGTGGATAAGGTTTTAGAAATCAGTAAAAAAATAGAGGCGAAAACCAAGGGAAACAAAAGGAGCAGGGAAAAAAATGACTGTATTGTCTGCTAAAATTAAATTAAGACAAGGGGTCTACCACTAAAAAGTCTGACAGAAATGTAAAGAGATATTAAACCATCCTCCTACATCCATACCCTTGTATACATGAGCCACACCTTCTACACTAACTCACTATACCAGTCTATCACTGAACACCCAGAATTGGGATATACCCCAAGAAAACCTCCATGCCAGCCTGCCAAAATAAGCAAGATGTCCAATACCTTGGCTGGAGATGGTAACCTTATATTAAAAATACAAATTAACTTACTCAAGGGTATGTTTTTTTTCCTGAAGCAGCACTACCATTCTCACTATAGTTGAAACTGCCCAAAACCTTTGTCACCCTGCAACAATCACGCAGTATAAAGATAAAATAGGAAAAACAGTCTCTATGAGGAAGGTGGTAGTAAGAAACTGGAAAACTCTAAAGTCACCTTTAAAGGACTTTTACTAAAATCTGATATGCACCCTTGGTTCAGCTGTCAGTAGCCTTTTCTACCTGAAAATAACACTCGTTACTTGGAAAATACAGTATCATTTGAAAGAGATAACATTAAAAACAAGATTTATAATAATGTTTACTGAATTCAACTTTGTTCTTGAACTCCACAAAGTAGAACTAAGAAAAAGAACATAATTTACTAGCAAAAGCCATTGAGCCCGTGTGTAAAGAACAGAAAACTGTCTCCAACACCTACTACTCACATTTTTGCTCAGTCTACAAAAAGCTCTAACAGACTATAAACAAATGTTTAAGCCAAAGGCTCCTTCCTCAACTGTATCTTTTCCCTTACTCCTGTGTAATGGCTTTAGAGTGGTGTATTAGACAGTAAGAAGACACATTCCATTTGCAGCCTGAAAGCCAATAATACTCATGAATTTTTTAGCTGAAAGACACTTCAAGATGCCACTGGGAAGATCATCTAATAAACACATTAGGTTGCAAATGGGCGGCAGCAGCTCTTAAACACATGCTGTAACAACCAAATGAATGCCCAACGTTAATATTCAGTGTTACAGACTGGTATTTAATAGGATTTTCTCTAATTTCCACCTAAATCTTGAAGGAGAAACAGGTCTTTCTCAGCTACTCAAAACCACAGGTTTGAGAAACCCCTGGTTCTGCTTGAGACTTTGCAAAAAGCCCCCTGGGCTGACCCCAGCACTGTGAGATGGCTCCTACCTTCCCTATTCCCAAAGGCTAAGGCTCTTAACAGAGCCACTCACTCAGCTGCTCAAGGATTAGACTATGTCAGCCACTTCTAATATGCCCAGGAATAGCAAGACTAGGCTTTAATAACACAACAGAGGAAAAAATATCAGAGGAAGAAAGTACCATTTCTTTGCACATAACATACAACAGGTTTGCTCAATTTCCACTTTTAAAGGGGAAAAGGGCTGCTTTCAACAAAATACTGTCCAAGAGGAGGCATACTGTAAAAAAATTGTTCAAGCCTCTGTATCATAATTTCAGGTTTGGGATTCTACCTCTCTCTTTTTATCAAGAATTGTTTCTGATTCTTAATACTTAATGACAAATGTAGCTTAAAACCACTAAAGCTCCTCTTAAAACATCAGATTAAAAAACAAAATACAATGCCAGAACTTTATTTGTATATATGCCAGTCACTCCTGCAGCCTTTTGTTTGTGGTGTGTAGCCAAGTAAACAACAACAAAACCACAAAACAACAACAACAGCAAAAACCAACAAAAAAAGAAGTCATTCTAAACCCATTTAACCTTCTAGGTTGCATTTGATAAGTATCAAACTATAGCTGCAAAAAATATTAAGCCTGCAATCGTTTTCACTGGAAAAGGAGAAGTCCAAATTCCCACATGTTTATTTAATCCAGAATTTTTCTTATAGTTCACCATTATTAACAACTTTACTTATCAGACTGATTTAGAAGCCTAGTATCTCAATTCTCTGTGATTTAAAGTAAAACTTTGAATAGCATCGCTGACAAATGAAGCCAATCTAACAACATAGAGGACTGATTTAGAAGCCTAGTATCTCAATTCTACTGTGATTTAAAGTAAAACTTTGAATAGCATTGCTGACAAATGAAGCCAATCTAACAACATAGAAAAGGATAATATCATAGGAAACTGTATTTAAATGGTACTTCTGAAACAGTGAGTTAAGTATATTTTAACTCCTAATGAATTCTCTCTGACAATCTCAGTTTCAAAACTGTTATTTGTCCACTTAAATTCCCACACCAACTTTCCCCCTCAGAAACCACCACAGAGCAAGGGGAAAACCAGAGCAGGGAGAGGGGAAGAGTGAAACAACTGCTCTCACAAGTGCACGACACTGTGGAAAAACTCAAATTCAGGAACATTTTCTAATCTCATAACTGATGCAATTGGCTACATTACTTACAATACTAATAAGCTTTTACAGTTCAGTGTGATTTTCAAGCTACCTATCTTAGCAGTGAGAAAAATATGACAGATCGCAATAGACAAAGGCATTTACGCACCTCTGTTGTGGGCAGGCCTGTATTAGGATTTAACTCCAGCTAACTGCCTGACAAATACCAGTCTGGTTACTTTAGATAAAACAGGATTCATTAATAAAAAGCTCAGGAAACTGAGTCCCGTAAGGGTAAAAAGTAAAAAGCAGAGGGCAAGCCAGAGAGAACAGCATCATATTTCTGCATCAATTGTATACAGTAAGTAATACATAGAGTTATTGAACCTATACACAGAAATATCAGACCTATCATATTTGAATTTGAGTTCCATTATTTATCAAACTCAGTTTCAATGACTTCACGCAGTTAGAGAGGTGTCGGTCCTCCTTATCACTAGGATCAACTTAGCATCTCCACATGCTCAGGTGCCACGTGATGTGCAACCAAAGCTTGCACTAGAGCCTCAGCCAGAGATGCTGATGCTGCACGTCACCTTTCATAGCTCTAACCCGGTCATCAAAATAGTGGTCCTTCAGTCCTGGAGTAGACACTGTTACTGAAAACACATGATCTTACTGAAATTTTGGTGCAGGTCAGAAAGCCCAGCTCTATGTGTCTTCTCTGGTGCCCAAACAAAAATTGAACTCATGTTTCTGATTTTCACATAGCTGCAGAACTTGTTCTTCTTGTCTACCCAAGCACCTATTACTAGAAAGCATCTTGAAACTTCAGGCCTTTCTTTCGAATGCCAAGCACTGAATTAAAACTCTGATTTGCAGGAAGTGTGCCTAAACATTATCTAAAGCATCTGTACACATTTTGACATTGTTATCATGGTCAATGAATAACCTACTCCACACATACCTACAAGACACGCTTACATGCTCCACACTTCCTTCTAAAATACTGAGATGCTCTCATAAGCATTCATTTAGTTTAACAGTCTAATAAAATACAGTTTCAATCGAAGAATCAAGAATTCAAGCTGCTTTGTTCCAGAAGGTCGCAAATTAACAACAGACCAAGCATACCTATATTCAAGTTAAATAAGTGCTAGTGCTCAGCGCCTCAAATGGCCACATCCATAGTAATGTTAACAGCTGGCTATGAGGTGAATCTGACTTCAGGCTGACGTCCTCTGTCAGTCAGGAATGTGGCTGGTGCCCACACAAGGTTCAGAACCCTGCACCACTTCTTGAAATTGTATACCCAAGTCATCCTCTACAGTACAGTGCCTGGCTTACTCCTCTGCCCCTGAAACACATTTAGAGCATCTCCCCTGGAAAACTCCTCAGCCTAAGGTGGCTTACCTCAGCCCTGGTCCCCCAGGGTGCCCTGGCAACAAGGACGTGCTCCTGGATGCTACAAGGAAAGACAAGCCAAGGTTTGCCCCCTATTCCCATCATGTGTTTGCATGAGCAGGTAGTTCCCCCTCAGCAGGTACTTCCCGCTGATACTGGTACCCATGCCAGTATCACCCATTTATATTGCAGCAGCAGTGTAAGAGTTGGGCAGTAGGGAAAAAAATTCTTTTTAAAGTTTAAAGAACAACCAATTTAATTCATGTTTTTTGAGAGAATACAGCTATATGCACGAAAGATTATACTTGCATCATCTCCCAGCATGCAGAATTACAGTTTTGTACTTAATAATTCAGATGTATGTTAGATGTATGTTAAACTCTTGGCAAAGTCATTAAGAGTACTAACTATACACATTGTTACTCAGCTCAAAAATCAAAGCAAATAGAATAAATTATGTCAGAGCCATCCACAAGTGTCTTGTAAACACTCATGAAGTATGATTAACTTGATAAAAATTAAATGTCCATAGTAGCCTATATATCCTAATCAAATACATTCTTAATACATTCATGAGTTTAAAAACTGATCTGTGAGCATGAATAACAATTACCAATGACTTCAATTTTCATGTCAGTCTTCATTCATACTCTTCAATTTGCTTTAGTAAAAAACTGCAACCAGCAATAACAAAAGAAGGTGAAAGTTTAATTGTCATTTTAAAGCATTTAGAAGGAAAACACAACTCATCAAAATCTTGTTGCTTTGGTTAGTCAACTACTTTGTACTCACAAGAGTGTGTGTGTGTACGCACGTATATGAATACAGACTATGACAAAATAAAACATACATAGGAATGGCTATATGAGTCAAATGAAAGCGAATTTAGTTAGTGACTAGTCTGTCATGGAAGCTGTTAGCAGATGCCTCAGGGAAAAGTACAAGGCAGCTGCAGAACGAGCCTCCCCCCTGGTATCTCCCCTCTCTCTCTGACAATCAGTGGCTCAAGCTTAGCTGCGATGTTGCTGTCCCTCCTCCTCCTCCCTCTGAACCTATCTTCAGTTGTGCCTAATTCCTTCTTAAATCCATATATACCTTTGGCCCCCACAACACTTAGAGGCAACACCCTATAAGCTTTACCACGTCTCCCTTAACAGCAGAAATGACATTCTGGAAAAAAATTGAAGAGTTCTAAGGGGATGCTATGATTCAACTGAAATAAATCAGAATTTTATCATTGCCTTTACTGAAGCCTGGATTTTCCTCCTAGAGGAAGATGTCAAACTGTTATTTCTCTCTTTTGTAGGACATAAATCACTCCATGGGCTTGACACAACTATGCTTGTATCCTGCAGCCCAAGGAAAACAAGGTTACTCCACTATTAAAGGTGAACATTCATTTTCAGCCATTTTATTCTCTTTGTAAAAGTAACCTGAAATTAATTTGTCTTAATAATGAAACCATTTATGGTAAAGACGAATCACAAGTACTAAGAAAAATTAATGTATATTCCAAGTATTTTTAATTTTGGAATATAATGAAATATAATTACTAAAGAAGGGAAAAAACACCCACTACATTTATAGCAGGAGTTGAACAGACACCTGCAATACACTGCCCCAAAGTAAAAAATAACACACATTTAAAACTAGTGGGACTAAACACCTGGAGAAACTTCAGGAAAAGCAACAAAAATAATTTTATCACCATGCAGTTCTAACAGAAGTTTCTTCATGAGAATCTTGTGTTTGATGGTTGCTCAATCACAACAGTCTATGCTACCAGGAATTGAAAATCAGAGCACTACAGTATTCTGATGAAGCTTGTTTGGGGACAGCATTCATAGAAGAAAATGAAATAGGAACAGCAAAGAGAAGACTCAGGTACAACACACACAGCAAATTAAGTGCATTTATCACAAACTTCTGGCTTGATTCTTCCTTTAGGATTTTCATCAAATTCCTGTAATCTTCCTTATGCTCTGTATCCTCACATCCCAGCCGGCCTTTCCCAGTCCCTCCTGTACAACTTCAGCTATCAGGGAAACTACCCACAGGATCAGTCACGCACTCCCGAATTTTGATAGCAGCTCACTTCTGAAACACACAGGCTTTCAAATCTTATCCCTCACCTTCAGAAACTAAAGCTTCACCTGCTAATAATAATTTTCAGTCCAATTCAGGCATCCTTCTAGGCCCGCCACAGCTGAACATAAGCAAGTAAGAGCTAAGGAGGAATGCAGGCAGTATGATGATTCCATTGGGATTTCCTCACAGGTACAGTGATTATCAATTTACAAACAGCTTGGCTCGTAGACCCAGTCCTCAGTCCCTAATTCAGCTTTCTTATTACAATTACAGGGCTATTCTATAGTAGTGTGCTAACAAATTTATCCCATTTATTAATGAAGTAGATTCTGAAAATTAAGGTTATTTTCACACCTTTCCTCATTTTTTTTTCCCATTACTAATTTAAGTAAATGAATAAAATGGCACTGAAAAATCTAACCAGCCAGATGACTTTAGCCTAATGAAATTTGTTATTAAATATGCTAAGAACTCTGGAATGAAATGAAATATTTCAAAGTACTCCTCTAGCTTCAACTTTCCAAGAAGGGTTTTTATCTTACAATACAGTATATTTTGCAATGCAGTCATGTCTCTTCTCCTTCCTTGCACCAAGAAATTTATCTTACAGAGATGACAACAAAATAAAGGGGGGGGGGGG
>KL283567.1:69463-82090 GCA_000699545.1 Podiceps cristatus
GGGAGGAGCAACACCTTTTGAATATTACCAGTGTAACCTAGTTGACTACAGTAGCATAAAGAATTTTGAAGAGTGGGCAAATAAAATGACTCTGGTCAAAGCCAGTGCTTGAAGTTTTATATATGCTACACACCATTCTTCTGCAAGAAATTCCTTATGAAATAAAACACCCCAACTTGAGTTTTGTGAGAACATGAAACCACCTGATGAAAACTGTGTACGCAAAAGGTTGATTTTGTTCAAATATCCCCCCTTAATATGTTCTAAAAGAAATCGGGCAAATCGAAGTGACTGTACAAGCTGCAAAAATCTACTTTTCTACAAAACTTAGGTGCCAGCTTTTCGGTAAGCACTACTCAGGCCCCCACTATCTTCTTAGATCTTCTGTAATGAAATAAAGGAAGAAAACACAAAAAGCAGAGAGGAAGTTTCATTGTTCTTGCGGCTTTGACATTTGGTGTCGCAAACGTGACAGGCTCTCAAGCCTCTACTCCACAGCACCGCCTGCCCCAGGTCTCTGTATCAAAACGTAGGTATGCTGCAGTTAAAATAATCAAACCGAGACAAAAGAGAACAAGCAAATAAATAGCGCTAACTTGTTTATGTTTCTGGCTCCGCCCTCCCAGTACGAAATAAAGTCTCTTCAAACACATGCTACATTAATTTGAAAAACAATAATATTTTCCTTCCCCTCTCCTATCTCAAAGTAGCATGAGTTTTTCAAAGTCCTAAATAAAATAAACTAAGGCATTTCCTGTATGTGTTTAGTTAATTATTAAACGGATTCTAAGCATGATAGTCACCACCACTGTTTCAATATGAATCCGGGAAAACACACGTTTAGCAAACTGCCAGTGCACTGCAGTAATGACCTGTTATATGCATCTACGCAACCCTGCTCTTAACTTTGGAGGCAAAATTCTAGAGAAGTGATGATCAGCACTCCTACACAAATCCAAACACTTAATTTTATCTTTTTTTTTTGTGGTCTGGGATTAGTATTATTGCTGTGAGATAAAGAGCAATGCTGGGCTTAATGCTGTGTTCGACAGGAAAATAAAGCCAACAAGCCTGCAATAACTTCCCGAGCCGGGGAGAGAGCGTACTACCTTCACTTACTACAAGTATCTATCTATAACCTTTTTCAGGGAATATTATTATTTAATTAATCTGCAATATTAAATGTTGCCCTCCCAAGGTTAAAAGAAAAGTAAATACTGCCAAGATATTTAATGACATCAGCATGCATAACCATGAGATAAATACGAGGTCTGAAGATTAACTGAATGTCATTCTGTTCATGGGAGCGCATACTTGTAAAGAAAACTATTAAGATTAGAGAATGGAGAAAGTTATATAACGGTACAAATGTTTCGGTGTGTTTTGTCTACTTAAGCTCTTGGTCAGAAAGAGAAAGCTTTATTGTAAAAATGTCTCAGTCTGACTTACTCTGTACTTTTTCATGTGCATAGAAATTACTGAATATTGAATAGTAATTACTGCAATGAAAAAGACACTCTCGGGCTCCACCTCCTTTTGACAGTAGGAAAATATAGACGGGTTTGTCTATTATTCTGGATGCCAGAAAACTTGCTTACAAAAATATTTCCTGTGCACTAAGATATATTTAGCCTTATAAACCCATAAAACTGTCACAAGCAGCCACAAGTACACCTGTAGCCACTAAAAAGAGGGGAAACTACAGAAACTGAAGAATCAAATTTACATTATTTCTTTCTATATGTTATTGAGAAACATTATCTTTAAACTCTTTTGCTCAAAAATAAATTAGCTCTTCCTCCCACTCCCCCAAACCAACACACCTCTTACCCCTGGTCCCCGCAACACCAGACACCGATGATGCACACACGGGAGCCCACATACATGCAAAAAGAGAGTGCTAACAATGAAGTCACGGCACTTCAGAAACACACCTTGTCGTCTTCCAGCCTTTGCAGTTGAAGGCAGATCTCCCTAGTTTTTCTGCGTCTTCAGATCAAGATGTAGATAAATTCCCCAACCATCACACTGGCTTTTTATTAAAAACAGGAGGAAGGGGGAAAAAAAAGCCAAAATAATAACAAAAACAAAACAAAAAAAGAAGAGGAGACAATTACCAGTAAATTTACAGCCTTAAAAATATCAGCTCTCCATTATCCCAAACCAGTGTTATGTCTTGATGTAAACCAAAGCACATGCTGAGTGAGGACGTGCGCACACAGCAGCTTATCATCTCTGTCATCTGCTTCTAATGACAGCTGACAAACTGGCCACGCTAATCCTTCCCTAACTGCTGATCAGAGAGATCCCCCTTTGACAATCCAGCATGGTGGAGTACTCGAAAATTCCTCCTGCTTCTGTTCTGTTGCTGCTCTAAAAAGCAGTTTCCTTTTCATTGAGATAATAGCCTTTTCTGCAGTCACGTGGCGCCCGGGCTACATTAGCACAGCTTGATGATAATAGACAGAGTAACTCCCCTCCCTCCTCCCTCCCTTCTGCTGATTTTAAGGGTACAACTCCAGGAGAAACCCAAACCCAGCACACTTGAAATCATTTTCCATCTTCCTCCATCAAAAAAAGCAAACCGTGCTGTCGGTGGAGAAGGGAATACGTGCACTCTACTTCTTGCACCAAAACTAATTAACGAATACATCTTTAGGCAGTGCCTTTGTTGGGGCACACACACTGGTCATAAACATGTCATATGAGGCTGAACTGAATATTAAGCATGCTTAATACTGAATATCTGGCATACTAGAATTACTTCTTTTCCCCTAGAGTACTTAGGGGTTTTTGTCTGTAATGTTAGATCTGCTGCAGTAACTCCTCCCAGCACCCAACTCTTCTGCAAATACAAAAAAAAGCACAAATAACAAATGATCTGCACTACAATCTAAAAAAAAAAAAAAAAGAGTAAAATCATTTCTCTTGCTTTAACTCAGTATCCTGACAAACATCTTAAGCATTTTTTTAAATACACTGCCCAGTGGGGAAACCCATCTAAGCTTCAGCTTCAGCGTTCCCATCCCTCCTTAGTGCCAAGCCCCAGGCGGGTTTGCACCTCACCGTTCAGGTTTCCTACTTGTGAAAAGCAAAATATACACACAACCACACCGCTCTGTCCTGCCTTCACTGAAAGAGACTTCACTTTCGCAAACTGAAAGCAGAACAAACCTTTCCTCTTCTGCACCGGCACACCGTTGCCCTGGTACCTCGGCACACAGCATAAAGACATCCAAATTGTTCGTCCCAGGTTTGTACACCTCTGCCAGTGCTGGGCAGTGCAGGAGAGCATATACCAGTATAGCCTTTCAGTGTTGGGGGCTGTACACTGCTTAAGAAAGCTGTGGATGAAGCATCTTCAAGTAATTTTCAAGCCCACAAAAACTTCTGCAGCTTTTACTTACTCTTTTCCAGTCTGAACTGGGAAACAGAATTATCTCCTTTTCTCCTTCTACCTGCATCTTATCCCATTACACCAGATCAATCTCCTTAAAGACAAAACTGATCCTAAAGTTATGGTTTCTCCAGGAACTGAAAAGGTTAGTGTTAGAGACTGTGGTTGTACTTATAGGAAAATAAGGTGGAAATTATGAGGGAAGAGTGGCTATCCTGTACACACCATCTTTGCCAGTGTTGCCCCGTCACCTTTTCTGTTTACTCCTCCTCCTCAGGACAGCCTAACTTGGGAAGGTGGCCCTGCCCAAGGCTCTGGGGATCCCTGCTCCAAGGCTGCAATCAAAGCTGAGGCACAACCTCGCTGCGGCTGAGGAGATGGAAATGGAAAGGGAACGTGTCCCCTTCCGCAGCAGCACAAATCCTTCTTTCTACTCTTCCCTCTTCCATGCTTTACAGATTATCTGTGAGAACGATCCTAAACCCATGAGGAAATAATCTGGTTCCATAAGGAGACTCCATAATACACTGTATTTGGCAGAAAAACACATAAACATATCCACTAAATGGAGTATATTTTTTTTTTGCCAGCTCTTTCTAAGTATGTCCTTCCATCTCACAGTGCCACACTATATACGGTAAGCAAAATCAACATTACTTAGAGCTACACATAACTTTAAACCCGATATAACAAAAACTGCTTTGCAATCTTAGCTTTCTTTTATGAAAATAAATTGTGACTTGCATTTTCCATTATTAATTCCTTAGCTGAAGGAAGGTGCATCAAGCATACTGGTTAAATTGGAAAATGATACAAATATGGGGAAAAACCGTGAGGATTACAGGAAGCATCTCTGATATTCAGGAAAATGTATTAATAGACAAGCACCAGAAGGAAAATTAGCTTTCACAAGAACACACACATACACAAAATGCTTCATTTGTGCAGTACAAATCTAAGGAAAACATAAAAAATGGGAGTACACCAGTTGGATACCATAGCTAGAACTGTACTGCTGATATTTACAGGAATCATAAGATGAGAAATACAAAGACAACACAATATGGTGAGTACAAACACAATAATCACAGGAAGGAATTACGTGTAAATAAAAAGAAGGTAACAGAAAAGCATTGTTGTAGCAATAAAATATGAAGACTGGAAGGAGTGGAATTATACAGATGTTATAAAGATTGCTTAGTGAAGAACAGAGTACAGGTAAAGTGAATGGAGAAGGAACATACCACTGCAGTGCACAGACTGATTCCAGGCAAAAAGGGAAAGAAGAAACGAGTGAAAAAATATTCCTGTTAGAAAACACCAGTCTGAATATAAATAAGGAAACATGCAACTGCAAAGGAGGAAAGGCTCTTTGGTTTTATCAGGCAGCAAATACACGCTTCCAATGGAAACGACGGAACTGTTGCTTCCTTTTAAATAGTTTCACTGGAATTGTACACATAATTCGGGGATTAACAGATGACCTTTAAAACTCATGCAAAAATCCGTAGTGCCGGAATATTAGGATAAGACAAACATCTTACACAGCAGAAGAGGTTCATTAAGTTTTCTCTAAGAAATATATTATATTAATACTTCATTTTGTTTGCCCAGCCACAGGTGGCTTTGCAATGGACAGGAAGTTGCACTTCACTAAAACATTTACAATTTATGTTTTAACATGATCAATAATTGAAATGGATAAACAGAAAACTGCTTTCATTGTATGCACTTCACAGTTCTCTTGAGTTTGCATTTTCTTTTCCTTTATTTTCTTTTAAGAAAGAGGAACTTGGGCAGAGATGAGGACAGACGACGACACAAACTGGCATTTTCTGCCATTCTTCTAACATACCTGCACCTGAGGCAAGAACTGGTAAAGCAATCCCAAAACATCTTTTCAGTCTCTTTAGTCCCAAACCATGATTTTTAAATCGGTACTCTCACACTCTATGTGATATCCAGGAGAATCCGTTTCCACCATCATAATGTCCTCAGTCCTCTCAGTTCGGAGGTACCATAATTGCCAGCTATACTGAGAGCCCTTGTTTACCCTGCGGAGTAGTAAGACACTTCAAAATGTGTTTGAAAGATTACAGAGCTGACTCGCTAGGCTTTATTCAAGCAAGAGGCCACTGACTTTTAGGAAAGCTGACTAGGCAGCGTTAAGTACTGCTCGTGCGAAAGACTGGAAGGGCAAAGCCCTCCACGGCCCAGAGAATAACCTAGAAAATACTAGGACTGACTTCCAAGAAGCACACTAAGTATACTACTGCTCAGGTCAGGAACAAAGACAGTGGAATGATTTTTCATGTGGTACATTTCAATAAATGTAGAAGCAAGCATGCAAGTTTCAAACATTAGGCCATCTTAAAAAATCCCTCTATTTGAACACTAACAAAAACTGTTTTTCAAGTGAAAAGTGAAAAAAAAAAAAATGTTGATTTACATAGAATCACAGAATAGTTTAGGTTGCAAGGGGCCTTTAAAGGTCATGGAGTCCTGTAGTGAGCAGGGACATCTTCAACCAGATCAGGTTGCTCAGAGCCCCGTCCAGCCTGGCCTTGAATGTTTCCAGGGATGGGGCTTCTACCACCTCTCTGGGCAACCTGTGCCAGTGCTTCACCACCCTCATTGTAAACAATTTCTTTTGTATATCTAGTCTGAATCTTTCCTCTTTTAGTTTAAAACCATTACCCCTTGTCATATCACGGCAGGCCCTGCTAAAAAATTTCTCTCCATCTTTCTTACAGGCCCCCTTTAAGTACTGGAAGGCCGCAATCAGGTCTCCCCGCAGCCTTCTCTTCTCCAGGCTGAACAAGCCCAACTCTCCCAGCCTGTCCTCACAGCAGAGGGGCTCCAGCCCTCTGACCATCTCTGTGTCCCTCCTCTGGACCCATCAATGCCATTAACATTTTACCTGTGCAGGAACTCCTAAATCCACTACTACTTGAAAGCTAAGTAGATTTCTATTTTTCCATTTACCAGCTGAGAAAAAAATAAATAGGATACTGTAGATAAATGCAGTTTTTCTGACCTTTGCATCTCCTCTTGAGGAACACAAGAACTGTATCAAATGTTCTTCCCTGGAAATTTGGACCACTTGGCATTTCTCACAGTCTCTGTATTAGCAGCACATACACCTACAGTGCTAAGTACCTTGTGACTTTTCTCCATACAAGGGCAATGAAAAGACAGTCTCTCCTTTC
Organism: Podiceps cristatus; assembly: GCA_000699545.1. Taxonomy (NCBI): domain Eukaryota; kingdom Metazoa; phylum Chordata; class Aves; order Podicipediformes; family Podicipedidae; genus Podiceps; species Podiceps cristatus. The sequence goes on from KL283567.1 coordinate 76,070, forward strand.
TCTTTCTCTCGGGTATTACTGTTGACTTCTCTTTGTAGTATGAATATGTCCACGCTTCCCGAACACAGCCTACGAAAGCTCTCAGAACGTCTTTACTGCGCACCCAGCCATGCACTCAGAGTATTCTCTGTGCAAGTTTCTGCAATATGTAACTGGAGAATTCAATACCGCGGTGTGTGCTATATATAGAAATTAAGTTCTGTATGGGCATGTCCATTGACAATTGTGCAGCTTTTTTTTTAATAAAAGTTTGATGACTCCTGTTTATGGAAATTTTTTAGTAATGGTTGGGATTTCTTTTTTACCTTTTTTTTTTTAAAAAAAATAAAATTTAAATATCTATGGCTTCATTCCCTTACCTTTAATTAAGAAGGCATATGAGAGAAGAAAAAGGTGTTCTTCCAGAGTGAACTGGAAACGGTCAGCTCCTGGCTCAGCTCTTTCTCTTGCAAACTAAAACCAGGTCAGATCCTCTCCTCAGAGTCTCTGCCCCCGGGAGCTTGCTGGGGCTCTCTACAGGTTGTACACAGCGAGGTGCTCTCTGGTGGAGATGGGCCTCAACCCACAACCAGACAAGTTCAAGCCAGCGAGTTGCTTCCATCCGTGCTGAGGCACACAAGAGGAACTCGGCACAGGAAGTTGAGCAAGCAAAGAAAACCAGAACCAGAATGGAAATACTACAGCACAGAAATAAATGTTGTATCAACACGACACATTACATCAATGTACTAACAACTAGCACTACCATCAGTTTTTAACAGATTGCAGCTAAATTATGAAGATTCCGGGATATTTTTTTTTTTTTGAAAGAAATTACCCTTAGCTCTACAGAATGTGCCTTTCAGCGAATATATTTTTAAAATCAGCTCAAGCTCTTTATTTCACCACATCCCAGAACAAAAGTACTTATATGGGAAAAGACTTCTCACAATAAAAGGTTCTTGAAATCTGCACACCAACAGCTGGCGAGATTCAATGGCTGAGGTTTAAATTATACAAAAGTTTGAATTAGACAAAAGTCAGACTAGAAAATGTTTATTATTAATAGTGGAACAAAATCATACTAATTCATCCAAGGATAAGCTAGTTTTTCTTTCACGTAGTCTCACAGCTAGAAATAAATCTATTTCTAAACAACATCATGCGACTCAATCAAGGTAGAGGATTAAGGAAGAAATGATTTGGTGAAATTTCATGGTCTCTGATAACCACGCAGAGCAGCACAGTGTAATGCTCCATCTGGCCATAACAGCAACGCTGTGTGAACTCAGCAAGATCTGATACGTTCCCTGTGGCTTTTCTTGAAACAGAAAGTTGCTGTTGTGTTTAATGCAAGTGGGACCTCTACCTCTAGTTCAGGATACAGCAAATTACCATACCTGGCAATGAATTCGCAGGTCTCTGCGCCTAGACCTCTCTCCAAAGAGAAAGTTAACATTTCCCAGAAAGTCATAAAAGCCTCATGTCTCATCTATGTTCAGTAGTTGTCTTCTAACTGCTAGTGGCTTGCAGACATTGCCGTGCATTTGAAAAGCCAGTTCCCATGAGCAGCAAGAAGGAAACACAGACTGTTATCCTGCAGACCCTGAAGTTCTGGGCCTTCACATCCCTCCAAGGGACCTCACTGAAGAAGGGAGATGGTACTGATTACAACTAGTTTCACGTGGGAGAAACTGGAACATGGGGACAGCTGCTCTTTACAAATTTGAGGTTAAATAACAAGCTAATATAGTGCTGCATCATCCACTCTAGTTAAGTCTTACGAACACATCGAACAGCACCTAAGTCAGTGTAAATGCTGAATGGTAAACAGTGACGAACAGTAAAAACTGAGGATTGACCTCTTTCCTTAACCATTAGGAATTTAGTGCTCAGTAAAGCAGGGTCATGCTCCAAATTTTGGTATTATTAAACATCCAGAATATCAGTGAATGATACAAGGTGTAGAAGAGAAACTAAAGAAAGTCAGCTTTTCTGTTAAGAGTTTTAAAGTGTTCTGGTGATAATTTCTATCAGTATCAGACAGAATCACAAAAAAAAAAAAAAAAAAAAAGCCCTGTTTAATTGAGCCCAAGCCCAAATGCTTCTAAAAACTACAAGGGGTGTCAGAGATTAACACTATTTGATGAGAAAACCAAGAGCCAGAGACTGCAGCCTACCAAGTAAAACAAAAGTGAAAGGAAAAGTAGCAGTAGGAATTCATGTAATAAAGTAATTAAATACTCTGATATGAAGTAAAATCAACTTTAGGACAATTGGTTTGTGCTCCTTTTTATAATGAGGTTGATGCAACAAAATTGAGATTTAACTGAAATATTGTGAAAACTCAAGAAATTCAAATTTTACTTGTTGAGGCTGAAAGATGAAAAACCCAAACTTATGGTAATACAACACCAAGCACTGAATGTAGGGTATTAAGGAATATTTAAAACAATGACAGTTATGAGTTCAACAGAAACCAGACTTGTTCACTTCTCATCCAACAGAAGTGCAGATTTGCTACTGGTGCTAGTCATAATAAATGGCAGCTCTAAAACATGGAAGACAATACTAATATAATCTAAATAAAGAAACGGCAAAATTTAAGTATGCAGATAATTATCTGCAGTAGAAATGAGACAACATTCTAACAGAGACCTAATTCTGAGCAGACATGGTACACAATCCCAAATAACCTCCAGTGTGGTTAGTATTGAATATTTAAGTCTAAGATACAAGAAGAAATATGTCAGGACTTGGGTCTATTGCTAACTCTTAAGAGAAGCATTCAACACACTGAATTCCAAAACAGAAATCTATTTTTCAACTTCAGTTTTGTCTAGGTTTTCCCTAAAATGAACTGCAACATAGTTGCGTAGGTATGACTAAAGGGAAAGTATACAGCTCAATCATTTTAATATGAAATATCTACAACATATAGAAAATACTCTCCTATACTGAGGACTCCTACACACACATATCAATGTTATATTGTACATCAATACGAAAAGTTAAAGGCAGACATAATTCTTGAAAAAAGATGGTAAGCTCATTACAACTGCTTCCAACTGCAAACAACAGGGCTGACAGATCCTCCCTCAATGAAAAATTAGTGGCCCTTACCATATTTACACATTTTAAATTTTCGCAAAAAGCAATCTCAAAAGCATGACATTAACAAAACTACCAACAATACGGATGGCACATTTCATTTTTTTCAAGACTGCACTTGAGCATGTTGTACTGAGCACAAGATGATACAAGGTCACTTAAATGGGGAGAAGAGTCAAGTCTGGAAGAATACATGGCTATTTCATTGCTTTGCTTTTGGCAAAGAGACTCCCATCTTCATCTTTCAAACATATGGTTGTCATGACTCGGTCATCTTGAAACTGCAGTACTTCAGAGTTCACAGGACTATTTCTTAAAATCCTTAGAGTATCACCCTTACTATGAGATTTATAAGTTTAGATTTTTACAAATTGCCTGTCCCAGGTTCTTAAGAACCCACATTTTCTAAGCTTCACGTTAATAAGGTAACAATATTGTATAAGCCATTTACCTTGAGTTTAGAGGGTACCCTTCTGAGAAGAGATCAGCCAAGTCCCTGAAATTAACTGTCCTTTCTCCTGTGCATTTTCTTTCCCAAAACTACAGAGAGAAGAGGCAGGGCATGCAACACATCAAGACAAAAAGGTCTCACAGGGAACATTTTGCTGGCAGTTTTAACAGCAGTGTGGCAAAAGAAGACAGAGATGATCTGTGAAATAATCTGGACGTAAAGTCATATATGGCTTTCAAAAGTCAGAAATTCAACCACAAGCCAACAGACGACCAAAGCCACCATGACAGAACTAATGTACTCTCTATGCTTCCAAACTATGCCTCCACCTCAGAGGCAAGGTACCCAGCAGAGCCACCTTCAACACCACAAAGTGGCTTACAGCCACTGCCGTTGCCCAAGGGCAATCCAGCCAGCCTCGCCTGCTCAGCAACATTTTAAGGCCATCTTGTGTTCTTTTATTTTAACACATGCGTTTGTACCAACTGATTTACAGATGACGCTGTGGTGCCGATTTTGACTGATAAGGCCATGTAGGGTCCTGGGCAGCAGAAGGGTGATTCTCTCTTTCCTGCATATGGTGGGAGTTGTGGGTTGCTGTTGTTTTGGAACATCTGCACAGACACTGATAGCCACTCAGATTTTGGAAATTGCTTCTAACTTAGCTCATCAGAGCCAAGGTTCAGGGACAGCCATTTGTTCTCCCAGACAACAGCCTAACAGGAGTGAATACAATATATTTTAAGTGAACTTAGGCCATTAATTAATATTAAAGGGAGTTTTGCTCTCAAATTGGAGTGATTCTCTTGATAAGCATATTTGACACTGCCTGTGTTTGCTGATGTTACTGTTCAAAGAAAGTTAAGCTATTAGGGGGCAGCGGAAGGATTTTTATTCTCTTGAAAGGCCTTTGAAAAAACAACAAACAAACAAAAAACACCTTTCATTTTTTTAAATCTTACATGGGAGTGAGCACAACATACATTGATGACAGTCTGGAAATGTAAGCCCTTACAGATCAATAGGCAAAGATATCTCAAGTAAAAGACATTTAAAAAAAAATATGGAAAGAAACCAGTAAAGAATGACAAATCTACATCCCTATTAGCCAAGAGAGATGCAATTTCTTAAATTACCTGCTGTCTGGAGACTTTGGATTTAACACAATTCTGAATATGCTAGCTGTACATACTATACATAGGCATATACTAGTTGGCACTGAGGAGGAGTACATGTGAGAACACTTTTTGAGAGGAGCAACAAGGGAGAGCCCCCAGTGGAAGTAATTGAGTGATGAGTTGGGAATTAAAGCAACAGGGTCAATTAAAATGCCTCAGTTTTAGAAAACCAAGCAATACGAGTCTACAGCTCCTGGCTGCAATGTTGTTTTTCTCTACTAAATCAGGGGTTTAAAAAACATTCTGTGGTGGCAACATTATTTTATGAGTTTAAATATTTCATAATACAAGGTGGGGGGAAACAGCAAAGGCAATATTGAGCCAGGTATACCCCTACTTAACACTGACGCTATCATTTGTATTTGCAATGGACATTACTGAGAAGGATAAGGAGAAAGAAGAGGAAGTGCTAAAATACTCATTTAGGTTTTAGGTACTTCAGAAACTTCCATGACACAGAATCCTTGCAATCTTTAATACAACACACTCACTTAACATCTATACTATATGTAAATTCATATAGATGGATTACCTTTATTAATATATAGCCTGCAGTACCTCAGCCAGTCTCAAGAGTCAGAGCAGTGGGGAGAGAAGAAAAATCAGACCAGCAAAGTCCTCAGACTCTACAGCTGTGAAGAAGGCTAGATGAAAGTATCAAATAAATACAAAGAATGAGCAAAATGATGCCTAAAGCATAATGGAAGAGAATCAAGATGGAAGGCAACATGAAGGGAAATATTTCTGAGCAGATGGCTCCTTTTAACCAGACAATTTACTATGGCCTACAAGTACAGTCTTCTAAATCAACTGTATTAAGACATGTAGAAGTAATTTTTGTTTGAACCACTTTCTCAAAAATCTTTCTTGGGCATAGCACTGTTTCCCTTCTCCATCACATTTTCGTTTTAGTAACATCTCCTCAATCCTTCCAACTGGACTGACTTCAGCTGTAAAACTGCACTTCATCCAATAGTGCAGCAGAGAAGCAAAGTTATACATGAGTCTGTTATCCCCAGAGGAGTTTTAAAATCTGTGCAAGAGCCCTCTTGCCTCTATTGTCAGTATTAGAAAGTCTGGGCCTATACCAAATAGTTAAAGGCTCTTTTGGATTTAGCTGGATACAATTCTGACCTAATATTTGGACTCAGATTAAAGGCCAAGCACTTTAAGTTTTTGCTAATGTCACGGATCTCAGTGCTAGATAATTTACATGTGCTCTGCTGAAGACCATTCCTTAAACTCTTTTAGAGGCCAAAACTGATATAAAGAAACCCAATTATTAAAGTAGCATATCTCAGC
>KL283567.1:82121-116303 GCA_000699545.1 Podiceps cristatus
TACCAGCTCTTTAAAATCTGTGCTAGTTGCCTATTGATTTCCAAGTACAGTTGAAGATGATAACATTGAAGTGTAAAGCCCTAACTGGCTTGAAACATGCCTATTCTTGCTTTCTATGTATCTACATCTACCTATATATGTCTATCTTATCTTGAATAACAAATACCTAAATTAATTAAATAAATAATATAAATAGCAGAGAACACAACTTTTTTCCCCTTCTATACTTTGATGGTAAGTAGGGTCTATAAGAAAACCTAGGAAACAAAAGAAAAATCAGTTTCTTTGAAAGCGTACTGCTAGCATTTCAAATATTAGTAAATGGATAATGGCTACAAGAATTAATAATCACTCGGAAGTCAAGTGATCTGTTACCCTGTAGTAGCCCTACTACAGTTCGGATGCCATGAAATTCTAATTCTCTTACTTCAAAACCCAATCTTCCCCTCACCTATGACAATCCTTTCTAATCTTCTCATATTCATTATTTTTAACATGTTTATTATTTTGAAAACTGCATTTTCACTTCTCAGAGGAAGCTGGGTATTAACACTTGAAACCAATTCCTTGGAGACACCAGAGTTTCAGTATTATTGCATACTCATACACATAAAGATTATATTAGATTTCATATGACGAATACGTCTTCTCTAAGCAGAGCTCTGAAGGTATGACTTCTATTCTCAGGGGGAAAAGGAAGAGACAGGATTTCTATAACCCTACAGTCTGCATGCTGTGCATGTCATGTAGCAATAAATAATTCATATTTTGACCTTATGGGATACCTTTTACTCATGGATTTCAAAGAGCTTTTGCAAAGGTGGATATGTTTTATTATCTGCAGTTTATAGATCTCAGGATGAACAGAGAAATAAAATGACCTATTCAAGGTCACTCAGTAAGCCAGGTGTATTTAAGAGGGTAATACCAGGCATGCTGCCTTTTTACTCAGGTTGCAACTTACAGCGACACTATGAAAACAGTCAGATACCACCTTGAACTTCGACAATATCCATGAGGAGAGCACAATGGATGTTAACTCTGTCGAAACATGTTCATGGGGGAATAGGAGAAAAAGTTACTACCTCTAGGAATGTAGTACCAGGACAGTGCAGAAATGCCCCGGAATCAATCTATGCAAACACCCTGGAAAGGGCACTGGCTCCAGGGGCAGAGCTGCCAGGATCTGCTGAACAGGGATCAACAAAGCTAGCCTCGTCCACACTGAGAACTTCTGGGAAACCGTATCAGATACCAGCCTGAACTTGAAGACAGTAGTAGTAGTTGTAGTATACTATTATAGGAATTGTACAGAGAGGTACTTCAGCAGATTATTTTCTGATATTGATTTTATGATACTTCGTCAAGAGTCCAACCAGAAAATAATTCATTTTAGACTGATCCTGCTCACAGCAACATTACCAGAAGAAGGTACACTGCTAGGACTTAAGTTATGTAAAACAGAACTGAGGCACACTTGAAATTCTGGGAAACCTAAGACACTTTATTACATTTTTTCATGAGCTAAAAAAATGGTGTTTTTCCTGGTGTTAATATTTCAATTTAACTTCTGAAAAAGTAGTTTAAACAAAAAATAATGTGCAAGAAGCTTCATATAGAAAACTGTTTAATCACAACCCCAAACTCATACATAAATATGAGAATATTTACGAGAAGGTACCACTGTGGGAAGACAGTTTATTTGTTGGCTAACACCACAGCAATAATGCTCTGGATTAAATACTTAATCTTGCAATTCTCCGAACTGTCTTACCTAACGTTAAGTCCAAGGCTCCATTCATGTCCTTAACTGTAAAGATTATGTGTAAATGCTTTCCTGGAGTAAGATCAGAATGTTCTTTACTTTTCAGGATGGAGTCCTTACCTTGTCTCAGACTGTTGAGTACTTAGAAGCATATCCCATGCCTAAATTATCTGTTCAGCTGCCCTCTGAAGTACAGCAGTAGTAGGACTCAAGGTCCTTATGTGTTAGCCAAGAAAGATAACAAGAAACAAGCCTTGAGTTGTTTCTTTGTTTTGCTTCTGTTTGTTTCTTTTTCCCCAAAGAAAGAACATACAATAATCTGCCACAGAGGGAGCTTACTCCGTTCAAATAATGTGATGTTTAAACAAATCAAAGATTTATATATTACAGGGGAAAAAAAATTATCACCACTGTTATCACCACTGGCTTATAGCAATTGGTAGTAAAACACTATTTCATAAAAGGTCAGCACTTCAAAGCTAGATTTAACTTACACCACCATTGGAATGTTTCCTTTAGAGAAAGCAAGCATTTAAAAAGAAAGGGGGAGAAGGGGGGGGGGAGGGGGATCAGAAACCACTCCTTATTCTGCATGTGCTAAAATGAGGTAAACCCAAAATCTGCCTATTGACAAACCAAAGTATTATTGCCTAAAACCCACAACTGTTTTTTGTCTACGCGATCAGAATAAAATGGGGTTAAAAGACATACAGCACACAGTAAGAAGAGACAGATTTGCCAGAATTTTCCTGGGATTAATTAAAGGAGAATCATTTTAAATCCTTCTCTTCTTCCCAAGCCTTTCCAAGCTGAATTTACTCCATTTAGGTAACAAATGCAAAGCAGGCAGGGAGGCACATGCTATTTTCCAATCAAGTCATCCACAGCAAAGCAATCAGGTTTAGAGAAGAGAATTTTTTAAGCTTTCAAAATTTAAAATCATTCAGAAGACCAAGTGAAATATATTCCTCTGTGCAAATGGAGTCCTTCAGACAGTAACCCCAAATGTGCATATGTCATCAAAAAATTCCTACGCAGGATTTACAAGAAGCCATCGACAGCCTTTGATATTTATGCCTGACTGCAAATATATTTTGATGTAACGGAGAGAGAAGTAATGCTTCTTGGTGGAGTTCAGTCTCCAATTCCTCTACCGCTGACATGTAAACAGGAATATCAGCATGGAGGACCAGGATGAACGCGAGCCCCCGTGCGAAAGGAGCGGGACAGTTATGATTACCACACACCGCACATGTTTCACCACAGTTCGCCCCATACCATCTCTGTATTTAAGCTCCTTACCTTTTTTTTTCACTACTACTTTCACCACCTGTGCTTAAGCAGAAATTATTATAAGCTTATTAGCTGTAAGTGGTCACGTCTACAAACGTGGGAAGGGCTGGTGCTCGGTGCCAATCAGCTTCCACTAATCTGCACCCTACCAGTGCTCCCGCGGTGCCTTGGGATTGACTGTCAGGAGGTCAAAACCATCCCCTGAGCCAACGAGGGGCACAAAAATCACGTTCCTGCCTCCCTCTTCTCCTAAAGGGCAGTATCAAACTAATTCTTATGTCTATGAAAAGCGAATGAGTCGAGTTAATTTATTTTTTTCATTTTCATGATATCTGTTACGTCACATACATCGTGCAAAGCCAGTGACCGCCACAGCTTAGGTGGGGAGTTATTTGAAGAGAAAATCTCTCTCCAAAGATCACATACCTCAGGAGCAGGGATCTTCTGAGTTTCTAACTCATTTACAAATGAAGAGACAAATTCAACACTTTCTTTTAACAAATATTTCATCTTAATTTCAGTGTTTTTTTCAAAAAAAAAAAAAAAAAAAAAGAGGCTAAATTTGCACCTTGCCTACTATTCTACTAGCAAATTAAATGTAGCAGGGAACTCAGCTAGATCTGTATGGGCAAATTACTACTTTTATCCTCCAGTTACACAGCCAGCACTTAGCTTGGTGAGAAGCCACACAAATAACTATGTGTTATACTATATACTGTAACTATAATCTACATATTAATTTATTTGCAACAATTATATAACGGTTTAATGACAAGTTAAAAACCTCTCAATATCCAGAATATTCCAGTGACAATAATTCACTTGTAGTAACCTAAATATTACTGGTATACTAGGATGGTGCTCTATCGGCACGCTCATTTCAAACCCGAGTTAGACCGGGTAAGTATGGACCCAGATGAGCAATGCTTTGATATGGAACAACTACAAAAAATTCCATCAGGTTTGGAAAGTCAACTTCTGGAATCAGAAAAAAGTGTCACGCTTTACTTGTATCTGTATGCGAGATGCGGCCTAAGAAATGATAGCTTTTGTCAGTTCCTCTCTCAGAGCACATACAAAGGAAAACTAAATTAGATATTTAGATAACATTGAAAGGAAACTAAGCTTACACATATTGCACATGGGCTTTTTACCTACTTACCAAAGGGTAGATAAGAACTTTTTGTGCAACTCATAATGGAAACCTTCATATTTAGCTTTCAGTGATACTAGAAGAGTCACTATTTTATTAACTATTATTTAACTATTTTATTACCAGTAATAATTAGGAAATACAAGCATCTCTGTTATACTGTGGCAAGAAATCATGAGCAGAATTTAAAAGAAGAAAATGCAGGCACTATAAAGCATGTATCAATGGTAGTATACACTATTTATATAATAAATACTATATATTGAGAGTATATGCTATACTAGAAATTTAATATAGTCCTCAATTTGGTTGATGTGCTAACATGTTTACCATTTTACAGAAGTATAGAGCATATTTATTAAGTAATTAAGTATTAAGTAAAAGTAATTGTTGAAGACACTTTAGTTACTGGAACACAAAACTAGTTAGTCTATTATTTACAAAATAGCTGTGAAAACTACACGTCCTTCAATTAGATTTCTGTTTTAATCAGTGAGACTATGGGAATAATCCCATAATATTTCAATAATGGTTCAATAACAGTAATTCAGTAATAACATTTCAATACCTTTTTCTACTTCAAAAAGAACATGAAAGAACATAAATAGATAAAATTACTTCCTTCCTGAAGAATGAAACCCATCTCTCATCCCTTTTCCTTTCTACTCCATATATTAAGAATATTTTTTCTCTACTGAGTTGCTTTTGGTTTTAGCATCTCCCGAGTACAACAAACCCATCATTCCTCTATTGAAGGTGGTACTTACGATGCAGAAAGGTGGCAATAATTGCCCCTGTTCTCAGGCGGAACAGCTGCCATGCCAACAGCCCTAATTCATACAGGTGATCATCAACCACCTCATGTCGAAGAATTACGCTACTACCTTTAGATCAAGATGACTCAATTACGTTTTTAACGAGGTCTGTCGGGTAGGTCTGCACACCCAGTCTCTGGCAGAGGCCGGCCACAAGCCCCACAGCCCAATGCAGGGCAGCACCGCAGCTCCTGAGCCACCTCCAAGGAGCCGGGGCTGCAACAGGTCCGGGCTCAAGCCTGGGTGTCTGAAGGCTGCTCATCAGTAAAAGAGGAGAATGCACGGGTGGTGGTTTTAAATGACTTCAAAAAAAGTTTGTTTTGGTGGTGGGGTTTTTTTTTGGTGGGAGGGGGGGTTAGAAAACTGTAGAAGGAATTAGTCTATGACAGTGTGTGCTGGCTGGCATTTGAGAAGAGTAGTTTTTGTTTCACTGTATTTTAACAACGAGGAAAGTTTCAAAATCTTGTGTGACTGGATCAAACTCATGTGCTAGCAGCCACTGAGCTGTTTAAGTGCCTTAAAGCTTTCAGCAGCAGCTCTTTGCTGCAGGTACAGGCACGGCTAAAATGAATACAATTTGTCTCCAAAAAGAAATGGAATTAAACCCAGCAGACTATGTACAGTGCAAGCTTCAGCATGATTTAAAAAGAAAAAAACAAAAAAACAACCCCAAACCACCAACCACCCTTTATCAGTATTTGAAAATTCTCCCTTCCTCCAAAAAGCATTTTTCAGTATCTTATTTAGCTTATTACCATATGCTTGCAATTCCTACTCTCCATAGAAGTCATTCTGGAAAACCAAAGGAAAATTTTTGTGAACCACGGATATAATAAAATAACTCCCTCCATGAAATGGTCTAAAAGCTTGGATCGCTTCTGCTCCACCTCCCCACATCTGGCACACGCATCAGATTACAGGCCAGAAGGCAAAGCGAAGAGACGGAAAGGGAGATAGTGGCTGAAACACAACTAGAAGGAAGCATGCCTTCTATAATTCAGACTTTTTTCCCAAATGCCGATACGTCAAAGCATGATAAATAAAACCAAACATGAGAAGTCCACATGCGTGTGTACACAGACACACAAACACCCCCGCCCCCCCGCTTCAATCAGTTCCCCGAAAGGCAGTGAATTACACGAAATGTGCTTGGATGACTTCAGAACTGTCACTCTGTGCCAAAAGTGCAACTGGGCTTCTGATTTTGTTAACCGACAAAGTTCACAGGAAAACGGCAATCATTCATCTCTAATTCACAAGACACTTTCACTTTTTCTAATTTGTCAAGTTATTTCATAGGTGCAAACAAAACCGAAAGCTACTGAATTGTCTAAATGCCACGGTATCGTCAAATAAACACAGTTTATCAATTGGTCTTTTTGCTGTTTAAGTTTGGCAAACCAAAAACTCCACTGGGAAAATACATGCATCTACTCAAGGACGTAAGGGGCTGGCTGGGAGCATCATTTCCCAGACCTCACTCTGAAGCCACATTCTCCTTGTCCCTTCCACCCCACATCAGCAGCACAATGGCGTAAAACTTTCACCACCTTTTAAGCTTAGCAATAAATCCGCTGCAGTGTGAATTATCAAAATTATTCAGACTGTTCAAATTATTTTTTTTGTTCCAAATGGACTTGACAGGCTGGTCAGGAACTCGTTGAGTCAAACATGAGCAACAAAAGTGGAATTCTTCTTGCTAAGCTAATTGATGGTCCTACAAAAACAAAACTCGCAACTGCATATTCAAAACTTTCAAAGACACACTGTATTACAGTTACAGAGCGCCTTCCCCTCTGTGCCTGCTGTAATATGATCATAATTGCTGTGAAAGGGTGAGAGACCAACTATACGTTAAATCCTGCCATCTGTAGGTGCTTTACACAGTTCCATTTGCTGCTGCCAGGTCAAAAGTTTACCCTATTTTCGCTTGTTCATAACCAATCACACAAGTCTCTGCTATGTGTAATCTTTGACCCACTCTCAAAGCAATTTTTGTATTATAGAGTCATATGATTCTACTGAAAAAACCCACACATTTTATTAAGAATACACTTCTTGTTGGTTAGCTTAATAATTATTATTATTTCCATATTCAGTAAGTGTACTGTACCAACCTCCTTCTTTCCAGTTAACTCCCTTGGAACACAACCACAGTGCCATGAATTCTCCCTGCAAAACACTCCAGCACTTCTGGCTAGTTGCAATCCAGAACCACATGCAAAACAGGGCTGGAAAGCACTTTTGGTACCTGTCATTTCAAAAGTACGGGGAAGCAACTGCTCAGTTTGTCATAACAGGGAGAGAAGATGCTCTGTAAACACTTAATTTTCACAGCGAAAACAAAAATTGCCTCTGAAAATTAAGATTGTTAGAATATTCTTGCATATTTACCTTAAAATTAAATATGCAAAAATATATTGCATGGAAACATTTATGCTATTGATATTATTAAAATACCTAAGGAACAAGTAGTCCCATGAACAACGTAATTAAATAACCCTCCTCTCCCACAGATTTACACCTCCTAGTTGGTTGACTTTGTTACCTAGAAAGGTGAAAGCTTTGAATGAAGCTTTTCCCACAGTTGGGACATTTGTTTAATGTCTCTCCTTTCCCATCACTAGGATTCCCAGGCAACTAATAAGCTTATTTTATGCTGTAACCTTTCCATATGTCAGAGAACCTTTAGGTGCTTCCATGTAAACTTAGCTACTTATTTTCACAAAATTTGTGGGATCTGAATTTTGAGACCTCCGCTGCACCAAAAAATGTGATCAAGATCACCAATAGGTTCAAAAGCTACTGAGGGGAGATGAAGGGATGTGCTTGCACGTACACAAGTGCACGGTGTGACCTCATGAGCCTTGTTTCCATAGGAAACGAGGCTAAAAATAAAGGAAAATATTTGACCTTACTATAATTTCACAGAAAGCTAATTTAGGTGGATCAAACTAAATGGCTGACTATAGTAACAGACCACCTAAAAGTAGTACCACAATATTTGAATCCATCTTGTAGATTTTGCTGGAGAGTTTTCAAAGGAAAAGACAGACAGGCCCCCCTTATTTTCTAACTGGAGACACAGATGAATAAAGAGATACTTTTCCATAGACATGCATTTTACTGTAATCTATGAGTTGTGATACATTTGTAATTCTTTCATTTTTTTAAGCATTTAAGCAAGCATGTTCTGTCTCCTAGAACATAAACACAAGTCAGCACTCACACAAACAGTTGCATTGCTCCATTTTACATTTGACTCTTAAGATGCTAAACCCTTCGTAAATGTGACAGAGAACAAAAGCTAGCCTGTGCCACTGAGAAGTTAAGTAATACATACCAGAGTATAACGAAATGAGTAACAGCATTAAACCATTTCTAAGCAGGTCATAAAATATGTTCACGTACAAAATTCAAACAGTTATGAAATCCCAGTCATTTACTACCCCAAATAAATAAATCAAAATACAGATCCTTAGGCCAAAACAGGCCATCATCTCACCTCTTGTACAACACAGACTATAGAATTTTACTTAGCAGCTCCTAAAGCAAGTCTGATACTCTGGTATCTGCCAGAGAAGTTTATTGCATTTATGCGTTGTTACCAACAACCTACCCATTTCAGACCTGACCATGTCTGGACATACATATGCTGTCAAAAACAGAAGAAAAAAAAAATTTAAAAAAATGGACTTCAAAACCAGCATCCGTGCTTGGAGATACTTTCATGACTCTGCTCTGCAAATACAGTTAGAAAAAGTTGTTCAATTCTCAGTGAGCTGCCATTAATGTCTAAAACCTTTAACAAACTTCCAGACAAAGTTGTCTTTTGTCCAGGGGAAAGCAAGATAGATGAGGTTTAGAGGAAACCAAATTATCAGCAGCAGAATGGGTAAAGAACAGTGGAAAAAGACTGGTATAAAAGAAGAAAGAAAGAAAACAAGACAACACTGACAAGATCTTAAGAACAGAAACAGCAAGGCTGAAGGTACCCAAAGGTATCTACATGGCTGAACTCAGGGTAATTTTTCACCTTGGCAGAAAAGTTTCATCAAAAGCAGAGCTCAAACCACGGCAAGAGAAGACAAGACTGAAGGAGAGAAGCCGAGAACTCAAGAAACCTGACTCAAACCCCGAAGTGATCCAGCAGCATGGAAACTCTCTAAAGCCATTTCCGATTTTGTCTAAGTCTGTGCATCTCTTCTCATTTTTCTACAATGCAAAAAGTGATTTTAGAAAAGTGTGCAACAGAACATGAACTATTCTTTAGGTTACTGGGGTAATTTGGAGAGTTCAACACTGATTTCAGCAATTTGGTTTGCTGACTCATGCAGGCCCCATCCCTGATACAGAGAAACAATCCATTCCCAGCAAACAGATCTTTCACGCCAGAGCCAGAAACCTTACAGGAGTCCAAGGAGGCTCAGGGGAATTTAAAAGCATCTGGATTTCCTGTAGGTGCACAGAGCAATGACACGAGGAAAGTGCGATGCAGGAGAATTGCTTTCATTCAATTCTGCCGTACGTACTAGAAGCCAGGTTAATTGCAATGACTCTTTACAACAATGTATGTATTTCCCTATTTGACTGTATTTAAATTAAGTAATCTTGATTATTTGTATATATATATACAAAAGTAACTTAAAAGCTTTTTCTACCATCAGCTGAAATACAATAAATTGAGATCTTAAAGTTAACATCCTCTTTGTACATGATTTTTCTCATGTTTCATTTTCACTTGAACTATCTTCATTACTACAAGAGCTTAATGGTTTCATAAGTGCGACAACTCTTAAAACAGTGAATCTGAAAAAATGCAAAAGTCAAAAACCCAAATCATCTAAAAATCTAAACCTTCATTTAATATTTAACTTTATGATGATCAAAATACACAATCAAATGTGGAGATAATTGTTAGAAGCGTTTGTTTTGGATGACCTGCACAGATTAATAAGGTATTCAGTGCTCTCATGTAATGGGTATGTGTATTATCTCAGGATAACAAACTTTATAGACTATCACTGCATGCCAAACAAAAGTACACATACAGTTGGTTTTGATTTTTAATTTTTATTTCATTTTTGGTTTATATGTATACACAGAGCTTTTCAGTTTCCCATGTTCTCTTCAGGTTTAATAGTTACGGTCTCAAATTAATTTCAAAATTCTCCTAAAAAGCAATATAAAACTATAATATCAAAATCCACTCAAAAATTAGTATTTGGTTTTTCAAATGGCAATTAGAAGACTGAATGTGAATTACTACATATGCAAATAAGATGCTTTTTATATGGCATGGTAGCTTGCAGTTGATAAGGGCATTTTTAACGAACTGTTTTAAAGGATGTGGTTTTCTATTAAAAGAGGTCACTTATTACAAGGGGTTTTCAATTATACTTTGGTGGTTGGATGCAGATCCTCCCATCACCTAATTCTCACAGACCTCACTTCCTAGTCCTGAGGGCAGTCACCAACCTGACCAGCCAGCATATGCCACAAGTAGCTATCCTAGAAATATTGTCAAGATGTCATCATGGAAATAAGGCCAGACCGCAAGAGAAGGGAGGCTCTTCTACCTGGCCCACCACCTTCTTCCACCCCCCTGGAGGCAGCCCTCTAGTTGGACTGTGGCAAGCCTCCAAGACCGTCCAGTTGCTGGGCAGCATTTGCTGCTGAAAAGCTGCTCTCTATAACCTTTGGTAAAAAGCAGAGCAGATGGAAATTTCCTGTAGGCTGGTCTTGGCCCACAGACCACTGTTTGGACCATACTCCTCTATGAATAAGAGCAATCTATTCATTCCATCGAACTGACTGGCCCTACTGTCCTCTTTTACAACACAACCCCATCCAATCCCTTAACTCAGTGATAAAACAGCGCAATGTGAGCACATTTCATCGCCTGTGCTTGGGCTAGGAACTAAGCCATGAAGGAAAATACGGCCATGTCATGCTAAGCAAAGAAACACATGAGTAACTCTGGCAAGCACCTAAGATAAGACTCTTCTGAATAACTGAAGGTAATGTTATATTGATGTTCTAATAAATTATTACCTATGCACACAGACGCAGAGTAAGCAGAAGCTGTGCAACCATCCTCTTCAGAGTGGCACCTGTATGTTCTCTTAAAACATTGGAAGACAAGAATAGGAAGGAATCCTTTACACAATTAAATATGTTATAAACTGTGTCCTGAAAGTTTCCAAATTTTATTTCCAATGAAAAAAAAACACTTCAATGTATCTAACCACCACATTTTTTTCACAGAATGCAAAGGACTTCTCACTTTCATTGGTCTTCCCTTATCTCCCCCCTGCTAAACTACAGCTAAAAACACTAGGGAGCTTGAAGCAGAACTCTGTTCTGATTTCTGTTCCCTTCTCAATTGCTGTTGGACATATCTTCTTTTTTACACAGAAAGCTGTTAAGACTGCTTTTGCTCTTAAAACTCCACTCAGAAAGATCAGTCAAGGTTCTGTTCACTGATGTAGCTCTTCTGGTTGTTCCAGTGACTACAGAACAGGTTACCCAGCTTTTCCTGAAGAAGGGAAAATGTTGTATAGCACAGGATGAAACAGGACTATTTTAAGGACTAACTTCCTTGCATAAAGTCAAAAGATGGTCAACTATGAATATACAATACTTCATAAGGCCTCGAGTAAGTATTCTCTACTATTTATCTGATAGTTGAAGAGGAAAGCTAGGAAAGGAAAGAGAAATGTTTCATACTATGTTTAGGGCCAAGTAATGTTTGTTGAGCTCTGCCTAAAGGTTTCTCACAGGGCTTTGCAGAATGTAGTGCTATCTTTCAGATGAAGAAAAGCCTCTCTCCAAGAATCTGTCACAACAAGAAAAGATCCACTGTTCATTCCAGTATCTGGCAAGTGCTGCAGCTTCAGTACCCAAGCAGAGCTTCCCTGGAGAAGCTCTCATGAAAGCTCCCTTTCCCTGGAAAGACTCCTCACAAACCCTTCCCAGCAAGCACAGGACGTGGGGAATATTCACAGGTATTTGCTGCTCAAGTGCCCGATACCAGCAGAGACAAGAGAAGTGATGACAGACCCTTTCTGGATGAAAAGTTAAGGCTCTCCTCAAAGGCCCCAAGCAGCCTATAACATATCTGAACCAACCTGAGAGTGCACAGGAGCAGAAGAGGAACTCTTTCTTATCCTTTTGTACTTGCTGTGCTTTTCTGCTATACTAAGTGCACGAGCAGAGTCAAAGGCAGGATGGATGAATTAACTCAGAAAAAAGCTGTCCAAAAAAGCTGAGCAATCAGTCCTCAAAAAATTAATGATAAAAGACTTTGAATAAAGCCAATTTGTAATGGAATGTAAGAAGGGAAGTCCCTAAAGAGAAAAACCGTCTACCAGCTCTGCAGCAGGTTTTGCTGCCCCATGCAGTTTACCGTGGCAAGAAGCCAACTTGGCAAGGCTCGCTCTTCTCCAAGGAGCCTGGCAACGCGCCAGCCACACTCACAGGTTTCATTGCTGCTGCCAAGCTCGAGGGGCAATCGAAGAGCCTGTTTTGTGAATCTGCAGACCTGGTTATGACCAAGAATATTTGTGTTTTAAAACGTTCTTAAGCAAGTCAAGTTCCCTCTGTTTACACAGTGACTGAACAGCCGAAACGGAATACTTAACCCAGCTAGAGAAAATGAGCCACAGATTGTTAATTATATGGCTATTTGCACTTTGACTGGAAGAGGAAGTAAGCTGGTTATAACTACTTTGGGCTTTACTCCTGCAACTGCATTGAAACCACATTTATGACAGCTGAAACTATGCAATTTTATATAAATGTGGGCACTTCCTGTTTTTGAAGCAAGTCCTCGGCTGCTCACCCTTACCTCATGGTAACATTGCTGGAACCAAAATGTATTAAATGTTTTAAGAGAAATTAAAAGTTTTGAAGACTGGTCTTAAGATCTTGTTTTACTAACTATTTTTAAATGAGTAGATAAACTGCACATACTGGACTACTGCTGTCAAGTATCTCTATTTCTAGGACTTAACCATACTCCTTAGGCGTTAAACATGTAGGTTTTCCATGTGTGAGTCCAAAACACCCAGCTGTCACCCAGGGTGTGCTCAGTCTCCAGCAACGTGGTGACGGTCACTCTCAGACAGGGAGGTAGGCGCGTCGCGTTCCCCCGGGGAGTCAGGCTGTGCTCTGAATTACACACACCAGCAGATCTATCTTTTTCCACTCAATGTGCAGTTTTTCAAGTAATTTGTAATAGCAGCTTTGTTATTTTGCACAGCACAGTATTAATTCTTCATTGTGGCAAGTATACGTTCAATTTTATAGACACTGAGTAAGGGGAGTAACACAGTCCTCCTGGCAAAAATCAAAGGAAATCATTATTTGACTAGAAGATAATTTTGAAAATACCGTTGAACAACCCTAATAAGCGGCAGTATGTTTCCTGTGCCTTTTCTCTTACTTTGCTTGTTTATGTTGATTGGATCTCACAAACCAAACTTCTGCAATGAGTACAATTACATAAATCAGCACTCTGCTTTTCCATCAACAGTCATTTTCCTAAGAGATTACAGCAGGAAGACTGATCATACTGTTGAACTGAAAAGCAAATGCATATCCAGTAACTCCTGATGATAAAATGTGATAATTCTTTCTTACAAAAAACCCCACCCACATTTAATTTATAATGTATTCCTCCAGATTTACTTTGTGACAAACTCCTTGAGAGTCAAGTACCCCCTATAAATGCAAGATATTTGCAGTCAAGCTCACCAAAATCCGTAACAGAGAGAAGCGTCGGCATTTCTGCCACCTTTGTTTTGCTCTCCAAGACCACAGCCTCTTATTTCTGACCGCTAGATCCCATCCTTTAACTATGAGAACTTGCCGGCTTTGCGGTGCTAACAGTGAACAATTACAGACCTCTTAGTCTCAAACTAGAAGACAAATACTCAGTTTAAAAGCCCTTATGCAAAAACCTCCAACTAAAAGAAACACTACAGCTAAAATTTAAAATTCTATTACACTTGATTTATTGATGTCACTTAACTTTCAAAGTAAACATGGTATACAGTCTAGCTCATGCACTTCTTAAAAACACTTCCCTTGGTTGCCTTCTTCCTGCCTCAAGTCAAGGCACAGTTTCGAAGTGGCAGCCAAGCTAATTTGCAACTAGAAGAGCCTGGTCCTGCAATCCATCGTCTTCCAGGGCATCTTCAGCATGGACAGTTGTCCAGCTCTGCAGTTACCAAGTTCAGGGTTAAAGACCCAGCCAAAGATGCAGTTAGCTGACCACAGGTTTGGCTCACGGAGCCAACTCAAGAGTCGCAGCAGCAGTGGCACGGGCACAAGGGAGACAGGGTAATGTCTCAGCAAGCAGGGCATGAGCCACGCTTCTGAAAGCCATTAGACCCAAGTTTGCTGCAATGATGCTGCATTTGTAACACCTCTGCAAAAACTGCCCCCAAGTTCAGCCCCTATCCTCCAAACAGGGGAGGACACGGAAAAATCCAATTCATGGGGTGCAGTCTAAAGCTGCCCAATTACCTGAAGAACCTCACTGAGCTACAGACTCAAAGTCACAACTCCTTTTTTGACTTTATTTTGACTGAAGCCTACTGTTTCCACATCTCAAGTCCATATCTCTGCAAACGTATTCCCAAAAGTAACGTGAGCATTTCTAATAAGGGAAAGAAAAAAAGACCTAATGAAGGCAACCCAGATTAGCTAAATGATACATCATAGTGAAACAATTCTGCTGTTAAAGATCATGCAGATGTTACGAATGGCAAAGAAAGCCTTTCTTTAGCTACAGCACAGCTGCTGCATACAACTTCAAAAAGACTTGGCACAGGACTTCAGCCACAAAACTTCCCCTTCACTTCATTTCATGCATGTCATCTGAAACTTCAGCAAGCTGCACCAAGGACAAAACTGACACAAGGGTTGCTTGGAACATCTCATCAACAGTGGGGCAGCTCCTTGTGCTGCCAATACTCACATGCACCTTCACAAAACTCAACTATACATCTCCATTCCTCCTCAACCCAGCAAGCCCTCAAAAGCAAATGATATCCCACATTGCTGTCCCTCTTATTTATACTTGCTTAATCTTCTACTTTGAAGACAACTGAATTACCACATAATTAACATATATTAAAGCTTCAAAAATAGCCGTAATAAAAAGTAAAGGAAATTATCTGTTAAAGTAACATTAGGAAGTATTATCAACTTCCGTTCACATCCTTCACTACATATACAGTGAGCTACTCTGAACTGCCAGACACCCTGACCATGAAGCTGAAAATGCCATAGCTTACAATTACATTGAATGTAGATGCTTAATGACAGCCTTGTATTTTCCACATAACATATGCACTGCAAAGGAAATACATATTCTCTGTCTAAATTCAAACTTCAGCTCTTCCCTTTAAAATGTCTCAAAGTATCACAGCTAATTTACAAGTAGTACACAAGAACTTGCATTGATTTTATGTATTTAACAGTAAAGCACACAGGACTTAATTTGACCTGCATGCTAGCATTACTTACTTGTGATTTCTTTTTAGTGATGATATTGATAGACATACCCAATAAACCTAAACTTCTTTAAGATACGTGTATGTGTATGACGTTAAATTAGAGCATTCCTGATGCATGGGAACAGAATCTTAGAAACTGTTTTTAATTTCTCCGTTTTTCTTCTTTTATTAATTCATATGACATCAGCTCATTGACTCTTATGATATTCTTAGCTTCCACCATGTGAAACCATAAACCGATTTATCATCTACAAATCATTCTTCCCACAACTGTGAAATTACAAATAATTAGCCCAAATCAAAAAACAGCAGGAGTAACTGAAATTCTGTTAACATTTAAACTTTGTAACTAAAACAGAGTAGAAAAAAACTGCAGAAACAAGGAAATACAGGCAGAAATGCATCAAAAGAGGTTTTTTAGTAATGAAGTAATTGAGTAATTTTTATAAGAGCTTGATAAAAATCTGGAAACCTACAACTTTAAACAATATTAGTAATGTTAACTAGAAACAGTGAAGAAAACTATTTAAAGCAAAGGTAAAGCTGGAAATACTAGAAATATTAACCACAGTATCACCATATTCATGAAAGCATAACACTTCAAAATGACCTACTTTAATAATAGCAAAAAAAAAAAAAAAAAGAAAGAATATGGGCACTACCCCCCCGACTCTACCAGTTTTATAAAACACCATCTACTTCTCAGAATTAGTAACAGACTCACGAAACTGAACCAATTTGTTCAACAGATGTTTCAGTTAACCCAAAGGAATTTTACTTTTCTATTGTAAAAATAGAGCATGCTGAATAAAATTCCACTATTATTAGCAGCTTTCAAAATATATTAGCTCAAAATTAGCTTCCATTTCCATCCTTTCTTTCTTTCACATAACAGAAAACATTTTCCATACCGGATTAGATGTGCCACTGAAATAAAGTAGGCACATTGATAAAACAAGCTGCCCTCCTCCCTCCGCCCCCCCCTTTTTATGGGATAGCAGGCATGGCAGAGTTTTTATTTTTCTTGGCATTCCTCTCTCCACATTAGCCGATAATCTTCCCTGCGTAGCTCTGCCAGCGCGCTGCCCCGCAGGCCCACAACACCCCTGCTCTTCCAGTCCCGTGCTTTTCTCCAGAGGGCTCTGCGAATTCTGTGATCCTTTCGTAACACATGCTATTGCATCAGTCTAATTGCAACACAATTTTCAATGCTCTAGGTAAAGCAAATAATTTTATTTTTAATTTCTGCTCATAAAATACAGGTTGTTTCCCCCGCCTTTTTTGTTTCTGTTCAGAGATTTAAAGAACAACTTGCACTTCATGGCAGTAGTCAAACAAAAATACCTCAAGTTTTCTTAGAAAGCAGCACTTAAAAATATTGCTCGGTGCCTAAAGCATTACTGCTGCCTTTCACAGAGCCATATGTAGTAGATCCCCCAAGAGCAGGCTGGAAGGAGAATGTGTGTTCTTACTCTGTGTATTTAATATAATATTTAGCCATCATCAAAGCTTCATAGCTTTTACAGTCTCTCTCTCTCCCCTGCAATAGCGAGTAACAGCTTAGCAGGCAAACACACCCACTATGTTTCTAGACACCAAAAACACGCTCTTGGTTAATTCATAAAATCTGATCTAATGCTAGAGATTCTGCAGTCAGGTTAGCTAAGTTAAAACAATAGTAAGCTTAACCGTGCCTTGGCCAAAAAATTCTCTGTTATCTCCAGATTACAACAGCACTGTAGCTAACTATGGACATCACACTGGGAAAATACAAATCCTGAGCCTGAAGAAATGCAGATGAAATTCTGACCTCAAGCCATTCTGATAGTGGGCATTACAAACACTGTCTACTTTGTATCTGATACAATAACCAGGCACAAGAAGCCTGTGCCTCGGATGAATGATGAATTTACATGTCATTTCAGTTTTATGTACATATATTATCAAGAGTTGACAGCATCAAAAAATGCCGTGCTTCTTGCACCCCAAAATCATACTACGTGATACAAACACCTACAGTAAAACCAATCTGCAGGGGCAAGCACTCCCAGGGGGAAATGTCAGAAGTAAGTTTTCGAGAAACCTAAACTTTGCCTTTGTTTGCTTGTGTGGCATAGTACGCACCACAGTTATGTCACACCATTTCCACAGCACCTCTGCTTCATTCAGCGTACAGAATTACCACTAATCAAAACAGCAATCTGTTTTACTCTTGGTATTTGGCGTATGGTCTGGTACCTTATTTACTGCATGCTACTCAAACTTTTTTTGGAAGATGGAACAAGTAATTCCTTTGTGAATTCAACGGCGCAGCTGAGTGCCCCATCGACATAATGCTTAGTCTTACTGTTAGTCTGTTACTCCTAACTTAGAATAACTGTTATTCCTAACTTCCTAACTAAAGCAGTGACAGCTTTAAGGTCAAAATGATTCTCCAATTCTGAAGACATCTTTCTCTCCGGATTGCCGTAACTCAGACCTAATTTTTTAACAGCACTTAGCATTACATTGTGCTTTATATAGCACTTTCAAACCTCAACCCCCACTGCCTCATTCACAGTTATCAGTGCTCAGCACTTTTCCAAAGCAGATCCAAAGATCTCAAGTCATCCGCAAGAAAGACACATACAGTTAGCAAAGACAGGAGAAAAGCCAGGATGGAGCAACTTACCGAGCATCACCTAGGAAGTCTGCAGCACAGCCGGGAAGAGAGCCCCGTTCCCCAGGGCAGCATGCAGCTGCGCAGAGCCCTGCAACGGCCTCTGCAGCCCCGCGATCCCCTGCCTCGCCCGTCACGCGTGTCCCGACTGCTGCTGGAAGTGAGGCAGGGGTACTACAGAGAACAGCCTTCTCCACCGCAGCAACCAGATTCATTCCTGGAGCAGGTCCATCCTGTGCACGGAACAAAGCAGGGGTCCTGTGGAAAAAAAACATCACATCAGCACACGGTTGAAAGCCATTAAATTGTAATGCTTCCTTCACAAGGGGCCAAATGAAGGAGCGTTGCAAAGACAAGCTCCGTCTTGACATTCCTTGATTTGGACACTGACATACTGCAAAAATGTTTGCATTCGCCACTCCTAGAAAAAAGAAACTGAGACATCCGACCTTGTACGATGGTGCCACGCTAACACCTACACAAACCAGCTGTGGGGTCAAAACCCTTAGATACACCATGCAGCTCTTGTGGCAAAGGAGTAAACTGGTTGCAAAAGCAAACCTATCCTCTGCATGGGGACTAGCCGTAGGTGATGGTTAAATACTATTCTCAAGGAGGTTCTACCAAAATCAAAGAGTGTTTATATTCAACAATCTCTCTAGGAAAGGACCTTCCTGAGCAAACTTCTCTGCCTGTTTTCCTCAAGCCATATCCTCTGGCCCACATTGATTCAAGCCCTGGTCCTTCTTCGTTCCTACCTTTGGCACCCTTGCCAAGCCTCTCCTCCTGGGCCCCTCACCTCCAGGCTTGGCTGGCAGCGCCACACTCTTGCTTTGACTCCCCCTCCTTCCTCCCTCCTCCATTCCCCAACACACCATTCTATTAACTCTCAAGCTCACCCCAGGTCTGTCTCCCCTGTTCACAGTCTACAGTATTTTGGGGCCAGGACCACACCAGGGCCCCGTGCGTGCCAGTGCCCCACAGGTCCACTTCTGGTTCTCAGACACTGGGGTACAAGGCATCACTTTTGTCCCCCAGCCCATCCTCCCCTCCCCAGCCATACAGCCCTTATGCTCAAGATAACATGTGAGAACTGTGATTTCTTTAAAAGGTTACAGTTTGGTTAGATCTGAGATTTTCGCAGTGCTGACGAAGGCAAAGCTTTGACTCATACACCACTCTTCTTCCCCAGTGCCTATCACCAGTGCTTCCCACACTGCCATCTAACTCCTAGTCTCTGTTTCAAAGGGAGGGAACACAGAACAGTTCCAAAAAAGGTTATTTAAAAAAAAAAAAAAAATCTATAAGAAGAAATAACTTTTTCCACACATTCTTACAGACAGCTAAGTAATTTTGGCAGGGAAAAAAAAAAAAAAAAAAAAGCTAGAGGCAACTGCCTACCCCTAAAGGCTAATGTTTTACAAAGTTATAAAAACTCCAGCCAGCATCCTATCCTGGGAAGCACCAGGCAGCCTTCCTTACTGCAATTCCTGGCACTCCCCTTTCAGCCCTTAATGGCCTAAGTCATTCAGCTCACTGAAACAAGAACTGTGCAAATATTAACACCAGAGACCAGTGGTCAAGCTGAGGAGTAGTGGCTGTGTGGGGACAGTGCCGGAGTGAACGCCACGCAAGCTGCCTTTGTCTTCACCCCCAACTTTGTTACATGCCAACAGGCAATGTTCAAACAGCATCGTCAGACGACAGCATGCAGTCCAGCTAGCGTTCCTTCAGATGCCACCGTTCTCATCCCAGAGGTACCAATACTTGCCTGAAAAGCTACAGCTGCTCAGAAAATACATCTAGGCCAGGAAAATCTGAAGAAAAATGGGTTAGCTTCATTCCCAATGAAGGTCACACACAGCTAACAGAGATAATTTAAGCAAATCCATTTTACTTCACATTTGCACTAAATTAGGAGCAGTCGTGTATCAGTTAGAGGAAGGGTAGCTTTGTACTATCACAAATGCTTGTGATCATCTGCCCCTGCCTGGAAGGGAAATAACCTTCTTGTGTGAAACTCTGGGAAACTTTTTTTCCTTTTGTCTATTTAGCAGTTACTTATCTCAGCATGAAAAACAAATGCAGCGCACTGTCAAGTCATATACAGAAAAAGGAAAACCTCTCAAAACAGACAACACATTCTTTTAGAGCAAAATCCAATCTACAGATTTTTTTTTACTGAACTCCTAATAGCAAACAAAACAACTTCTCGATGGCTCTTGTAAATACTTCTGTACAAACACGGCCCAGAAGAGCAGACCAAGAAAAGAGAAACACATGCTCACTGATGGATGAAAACTATAGCATGGATTAAATGCACTATGACATTTATTTTTCAATAAGAAATAATTATTTCCCAGGAATGACTAACTATTCCTGTGAGATTGTATTTAGTCTACAGACATCTGATGTACCTAATTTTCAAAAAGCACTTACTAACGATGGTAAAAAAAGTATGTGACCCACATGCACACTCAATAGATCATCCATGTTTATTGTCACAAAAATAAATTGAGAAGCTTCAACATCAGTGTGTAAAACATAATGAAGCATTAAAAGCACATTTCCATTTTCCAAAATTACTAATAAATAATTTTATTATATCTTGAATTCAATTTAAGTAATGAAATTGTCTATCAAGCATCTATAATAGCTAGATTTTCTTTTTTTTTTTTTAAAGGCCAGAATAATTATCTGATTACTAGTTACAGTTAAGATGAAACTATAATTACGTTGAATGAAACTTCAGTACTTCAATGTACAATCATGGAAACTACATGAAACACCTTCCATAAAAAAGAGCAGAATTTCATGCACTATTTCATTTGGCAGAGTATAACATGCTGTCAGCAAAGGACTTTCTTCAATGAAGAAAAAGGAAAAGAAAGTATTTCCATTCATATAGCATTGCCCAACTGATTAGAAGTATCAGGCACTGGTAGTTGTCTCTCAACTGTAAGCAGCTATAATAGATTTAGTTTCTCCTGACCACTACACAGTATTCCTAAAAACTCATCTGAAATACAGCAGATCTCCAAAACCACTGTTTGTTTAACACAAACTAACCTAATTATTTTGTTATTGAAATCAATATTTATGGGCTAAAACACTACATCAAGTAGGAAAGCTTTAATGTAAAACAAATCATAAAACACTGATAACGGAAATGCTTGAAAAGGCTCTAGGACTCCATGTATTTATATAAGATTTGTGAATATATAAACACTTGGCTATATACGTCAAGAAAAAGGTGAGGCTCCGTGCAGTGAACTGATCATCAAAAAGACTAATCTTCTTTAGGACAAGTGTATTCTTACAAGGACTTAAGCCAGCTGGCTGGAGTCTATTGAACATCTTACCCAACAGCAAAGATTTATCCAAGACCATTAACTCTTTAAGGTAAGATTTTCCAACACCCCCCCCTTTTTTTAATTTAAAGTAGTTTCCAGCATTTTTGAAGTTATTCTCTGAAAACCTTCAGCAGCTTTTTGTTACTAATACAATTATCACAAAAGCCACACTACAATGCAATAACATATTTGCTATGATCAAGGTACTGGCATCATTTGATCATAGAATGTTTTGGGTTGGAAGGGACCGCTAGCGGTCATCTAGTCCAACCCCCTGCAGTGAGCAGGGACACCATTACCCAGATCAGGTTGCTCAGAGCCCCGTCCAACCTGGGCTTGAATGTTTCCAGGGATGGGGCCTCCACCACCTCTCTGGGCAACCCATTCCAGTGCTTCACCACCCTCATTGTAAAGAATTTTCTCCTTACAACTAGTCTAAACCTACCCTTGATGACTCTTCTCTACATAGTAAAACTAATTCTGTTACTAAGTTTGTTTAGGAAAGTCGTTCTTTAATTCATCATAAGGAACATAATCTCCCACAGTACTAGAACTTCAATCATCAAAAATAAAAACAATCATGCTTCCTTTTTTAATTTCAGGAAGTATCTCAAACAATTGTAATATCCTATATAACTACGGCTACATTAGCATCAGCACCAACACTACTTCATGCATTGATCAATGTGTATAGTGTAGTTTACTCTTTTATATCAATCTGTTCAAATAACATGACTCAATAAGCTCAGTATAAAACACTACAGTTCTTATGCAAATAAACAAACTCCCCCATTAAAGTTACTACGCCACAATACATTGCACACAGATGCTCATAGCTTGTCCTCACACTGAAAAGTAGATTACAATGGAATAGCAACCTTATACCTGTATGCCTTAAATCAATAAAATCAATGGAATATTATTTAAAAAAAAAAAAAAGGAAGAGGAAGAGAAGAGGAAGAGAAGAGGAAGAGAAGAGGAAGAGAAGAGGAAGAGAAGAGGAAGAGAAGAGGAAGAGAAGAGGAAGAGAAGAGGAAGAGAAGAGGAAGAGAAGAGGAAGAGAAGAGGAAGAGAAGAGGAAGAGAAGAGGAAGAGAAGAGGAAGAGAAGAGGAAGAGAAGAGGAAGAGAAGAGGAAGAGAAGAGATCCGAGTTACCAATATGACAACAGCACCTAAAACTTCCCACTGTTGTGGCACAGCATCCTTAATTTTGTGGCTCATTGTCGTATGACAAGCCGCCCGTGCTTTGGAAGCCAAATGTGACACAAGAAGCACCCACACCACCAACCTTCTACTGCTAACTGCATCCCCCAGCACCATTGCAAGTTCAAGGGAATTTAGCTTTAGTTAAATATTTTTAAGGTTGAATGCCTCTTCCATTCTTTACCAAGCACTGCTTGCAAAATGAGTCAAAGTACCATAGCTTTATGGACATCAACTCATGTCCCCCATTGACTTTCTTAGGATCTACAGCAGTTTCCAGTACCTCAAGCACTATTGTGACTGACTAAAGGTTTTAGTTGGTCATTTTCTAAGTGCTTATTTTAGGCTAACAATTAAGGTCACCTCAATTCATGTACTCTACAGGAGAATTTGTTTTTCTTAGTCTATGAACGACAATGCCAAAAATAGCCACAGGGCAAATCGTAAAAAGTATATAGTAGTATGTTATCCATATGGTATCAACTAAAATAAATCTACTTATAGTCTGCTAAGTTTACAAAATAATGCATTTAAGTCTCAAGATTTGTGAAAACTGGAAGTTACATACTTCTATGTGATTTTACTTTTTTTTATTAACTCAGAGTTATAAAAGAGAATTGAGTAACAGCACAGGTGCAAGGATGTCTCACATAGAAAGTTAACAGAAAGTCCTTAGAATAAATGAAAATACACCTGTAGTATTCTCTGGCCATTTCTCTTAGGACATATCTCAGAGTGAAGATGACTCCTGGCACACATTTGGCAGTACTGTTCCAAAGCAAACCTTTTAATGTTAACCTCCCTCTTATTTTCATGGCTTGGAACAGGAATACACTGCAACCATTTATTTTTGTGAGGGAAAAAAAAAAAAACCACCCAAAAACCAAAACAAAAACCCTAAAACTTTTTGCTGCAGGGTTTTATGACTATTTTTAAACTATGCTTTAGTTTTCACTTAGGTAGCTTTCAGAAATTGAAAAATACATGATAAAATTCATATATTTACCAATGGTAGAAGAAAGTTCTCCATAGAACAGCGAATAAAAAATAGGAGAACTGAGAAATTTTATTGCTCCTAAACACACAAAAATGCATATCTCGAGCAGGTTCCTTAATAAAACAATGATCATTAAACTCTATTATACTGTTTGTGTCTAATTTGTGAGATTCTTTGAATAAAATGTCCTTTTTTTACACCATCTTGATATTCCAGGAGGTTACTTAGCTCCAGATATTGTAGGCTTTGAGCCTGAAACCCATGACGAAAAGGAGCAGAGAACATTTTCTAACAGATACTCTGTATGCAAACGTGGTTTTGGTGTCTTAAACCTTGACAGCTCTGATCTAATACGCTGATTCCTCTGCTACCCCCTGGGCTACATTTGTAAAACTTAATAACCTCCTTTATAAGACCTCTTATTTGAACCCACAAATCCTTCACTCATGCAAATACCTCAAACACCACCACATAATCCTGGACAGAAATGTTCAAAGTGTGTTGTTACACCAGGGTGCTTAGCCAACCTAACAGCTAACTACTGTTAAAAAGTTCCTGTGCTTTCCTTGCATTCGTCCTATCCTTTAGTACACCTGTTCAGCTCACTAATCTATCTGGCATAAAAGTGTTCACATTTTTTCTTTTTTAGTAGATTAGTGAACTGAATCAGTTCAAGGGATGAGAAAAGTTTTACAGCCAACAAGATGGGGGGACAACATGACAACCTGGCCAAGACTATGGAGAAGACGACAGGGAAAAGGAAAAAAGACTTTCATTTCTAGAAGTCACCGTTTTCCTGCGCCTACCAGATTAGCTCAATTTATCCTGCTATACCAAACCTTCTCACTCACCTGTGGATGCTTCCCCACTTTGATTAACACTTGCTAGCCCAAAGACTAGAAATCGGGCACATTTGCTGTCAGGTGAATGCATTTGTCCAAGGCTAGCCGACACCCCTGCACCACATTCCTCTGCAGCCCAATAACTATCGCCATCTCCCGTCTCTCTCCCTTACTGAGGGTGAAGAATCTCTGAAGACCCCAAACAGCAGTTTCCAAATGGTAATCCATGGTCGAGAGCTGTGGTAAGTGGTCTATAGCTAGTCTGGCAGAACTGCATCATATACCCTACTTATAAAGGCCTAAATTTCATGGGGTTATAGCAGTACCCAGTGAGAAAATTTAGGAACGGGGTGAACACCCTCAAAAACTTATGGAAGCATCTAGTGGTAAAGCTTGCCTGGCCTGGGCCCTTGTGCAAGGACTAAAGCAAGCCTCCAGCACAGTCAATGGCCAGAGCAAGCCCCATTCTTCATCTATGGTCTCAGTGGTCCTATTCTCATCTTCAGCCAGTATGGCTGGACACCATGAACACCACTCTCTTAATACACTTCAAACCAGCAAATGCACAAGTTTTTTCAAAGAGGGAAAAAACCAACGACAGTAACTTCCATATATTGGTTCAAATCGAGCTGCCTGGTTCCCATTATTTTTGGTTTTCTTGCCAAATATCCTTTTTCTGTTAACTTTAAGCCAACGAAGAACTCGCTATGGAACCCGGATGAAGAAATAGCTTCTTTATCACATAATCTCCCCAAATGTGAAATGGTTTTCATACTTATTTCCAGTGGCAGTTACAACACAGAAACAAAGAATTATTATATATAAATCCGATTAATTTCTGAGTGAAAAAGAACATACAGCATTTAAATACAAGTTTAAAAAGAGATAATTCGACTCAATTTACTGAAAAAATAGGTAGCACATACTATGAGTATGTTTTTATATAGATATACACACATGTAAATATAAAATAATAAAACACGTACATATACATAATTTCTAATGCTGGATAAAAAAAAAAAAAAACATGCCCCCAAAATGCTACTCAAATCTTCTAAAAATCAAAACAGCTCCTATTTTATGACTAAATTTGATGACTCATTTTCTTTTTTTGGTTCCAGGATCTTTATGCAGACACCCCCAAAAACGAAGAATCTACTTTTGTTCCTGATGAACACAAATGGAATAAGTTGCATCTCTCACGAGAGAGAAAATATTTTAATTGCTTCAAGTGTTCCTGAAGTGCAAGTGGAAGCAAATGGAAAAGCTGCTATATCTACTGGTCAGTGCAACCGCAGCTCACAGCTGTCACCAAGTTAAAAGTAACGCTCTCACGCAAGGTAGGGTGCAAAGAAATTCTGACTACACATAAATTAAAGGCGGTAATTAGAGCTCCACACTTAGCTATGTCTGTCGGTCACGCTCATCACACCTCTTCAGAATGCTCTGAACACCCCTGTGCCACGTTTCCATCCTCCTCTATTTCAGAGAGTCCTGACCCACCTCACCCACTCCTTGAGTCACGCGAGCACTACTCCTCCCTGCAGCCAGCCACTTTTTGGGAAGCTAAGGGCCTTTTATAGGTTTGCTACCTGACTGGTTTCTAACCAGGCAGGCCAGTTTTACTGATGTCTAAATGACTGCAAATGAGATGACTGAATTTTCCAGTTTTCAGAGTAGCCACTCCACCAGGGGATGTGTGGAAACTACGGTGCAGATGCCTGGCCATGGCCCTACACACTCCTGGCTCTTGCACCCCATCTGTGCCGTACCCTTGGCGTGGCTGGTACCATTCCACATGTGCGGGGCATCTGAGCATGCAAACCAATCATCTTTCGATGCATTCTTTTTCCTTCCTTTTTTTTTTTTTTTTTCCCTTTTTTTTTTTTTTTTTTTTTTTTTTTAGCTGGCCAGCTGGCATGCCTAACCCTCTATTTTTCTCCTCTCGCATGTCAGCAGGATGGTCAGCCTGCCATTCCTATCAATAGCCTGCAAAAGGTTTTGTAAATTATCCTTTGGTAACACCAGGGCTTCCCACCTCACATTTCTTCTACCTCCTCTTTCACCCCACTTCCCGCGCACCCCAAATCCTTATTCCCATCTATTTTCCTTCTGTTCAGGAGGTAGGCCTTTCAGAGTGCCAGCTTTCTGAGCTGCACTAGGAGGATGGGCAGAGAGGGAGCTGGGGATATTATCCTGGAAGGTGTTAACGGCCACCATCAAATGGTTCTTTGATCTCCAGACAATTACAGAGCTGGGCCTGCTAACCAGATGCAAGGGGCTCCCTCTTCCCCTCTTGTCGTTCTGCATCCCAGACGGACAAAAATGCCATCAACTTGAGTGCAAGGCCTTATAAACCAATTAGAGGTTTATTCTGAATTTAAAAAGGAGGACTATTTTGCTTTTATAGGAGGAGATGTCAGAGTTTGAAAACCAACAATTTAACTCTTAAAGAGACTCTTGTCACAACTCCTGTCTGCTGAAGTGCTGCCTGAGAATATGCAATTTGATTGCTGAAGTTTAACAACACTTAAAGTTCTCAAAAGTTCTTATCACAACCATATATTAAAAAGATATATTTTTTAAGCTTCAAATACTAGATGAAAAGCATATGAGATTGTTTTAGTGCTTTCTACCAATTAGTACTGCTTTTATTATACAGGGCAAGAAAATGACAATTTTTTTCCTAAACTGGCACAGAACAGCCAAATCAGTAAGCTGTGTTTTTGTTTTCTGTGACAGGGCAGTGGAAAAATCTCTTTCATTTATTAGGTCTACAGAGACCAAAACTGGCCGGGTGTCAAACCTGCTTTGTAGAAGCCCAAATCCCTTCAGCCATGTGTAGATTCCATAATTCTTTACAACCTGTTATCAGTATCAGCTTCACAAAAGACGAACCTTTGGTGTCTTCCAACAAGTGTTACTGCAACTCTTTATAAAAGGGAGCAAAAACCTGAACTGACAGTTCAACACAAGAAGATAAAAAAACCTAATAGCAGTCTTAAATTAAATTCTTATTAAAATCTAAGCTCCCCCGCTCCCCCCCCAGCTTTGCATAAAGATGTAAAATGAGATCTTCTATAATGGTGGATAAGCAAGCTGGATAACTATTTAAATTCTAATAACTCTGGCTGCTCCAAGCCCCACTGCGTGCACCTATGCTACTTAAAAGTGCCAGTTTCATCACCTCACTCGCAATTGCAGGGTAGCCAGAACTTGTCACGGGGACAGACAGGGCAAGGCCTTAAACTGCAAGGATGCTGACGGCAACCTGAGACAGAAAAATGAACTTTTCTTCAGAAGGATGAGGCTTTCAGGAAGGAAGAAAACTACCAGGGTGGAGTGATTGACGACAACAAGGATAGATTCCTAGATGGCTTTAATGAACTGATTAAAACGCTCTGCCTTGTTAAAAAGTTACTTCTCACATCAAATCAGGTGCATACTAAATTACATCCAGGGAAAAATATTAAACTTCAATATTCACTAAACACACTCAATATCACATTCTCATGTTTTCTGTAGCGGAAACTACGTTTTCTACAGCAGAAGTTTATGAATAACAGTACCCACAACACTTTTTAATCTCAGACTTTTAAACTGCAAGAACTAATTAATCATTTTATTCAACTAAAGTATTCTTGGTGTGCTAAGACTGCTCTGTGTCTGCACTGACAGCATTTGCTTGAATTGTGCCACTTTTTTTTAGCAACGGATTCTGTTGCATTCTTTAAGATAAAAAGAACTACAAACTAACTCACAAACGTTTCACACGTTATTAAGTACCGTAAGTAACTATTTTACCGTTAAAAGAAGTAATTCTTGTGAAACATTCGGTACACTTCACATAAGCTAAATGCCCAGTGTCCTCATTCGGTACTAGGTTTGCAATGCTGCAGACTTGCGTCTGATGCAGACGTGAACATCAGCAGTCTTAACAACGCCCTTCCTTATAAATACAGATAAACATGCACATGATTTTCTTTAAAGTTTAATAAAATCTGTAGGGTCTTCAGGTCTCCTGAAAGTATGTGTGATTTTTATCACCACCACATAAGCAGTCCTTTTTAATCCCCCTCTCCCCACTGTGCAGCCTGCAGACCACAGAGGCGCTGAACTTAGTTTTATTTGCACAAGAGCACAGGGAATGTTACACAGCACCATTTCTCATACGGAGAATGAGCAAATCTATACTCCTCCATGCACAGATTCGCCACAATTCAAACAATTTGCTGATAGCTTAAGGGTAAGAAGTAAAAATTTTAGAAATAAAGAAACCCAGCATTCATAAATACAACGTAGAAACAATTTAGCAAGTTTTAGGAGTACAATGTACAAATGAGGCTCGTCAACTTTTTAGAAATCTGCTGCAAAATGTTCAAACTCTCCTAATCTTTGTCCCTCGCTTGAAGCAAAACAGCTTTGCGTTGCCTCTAAAAATAGGGAGGGAGTAGTGGGGGATGGGAAGGGGAGAGAATAAGAGGATAAGTGGGAGTGAGAACTGATATACCATACTGGCATTAATTTATAAAAAGACCAGTGAATTGTATTCTTAGACTATGGCTTTCCTAACAAAGTCAGGCACATTCTCGATTATCAAATAAAAAAGGTCATCCTGTACTTCTTATTTTGTATATGCACATGCAAAGGAAAAAAGGAAAAGTTTTGTTTCATCTGTTACCAAACCATCATTCTGCAGTCAACACTTTTAATGAAATACAGGCCAAAGGATTAGTCAGAGCAGATTCATGGAAAAACAAAGGAAATCTGCATGCAAATACAAGCCTACCAGTAACTAATCTCAAGAACGAAGCCTGCTCGAGTACCTCCAAATACTGTCCTACAAGGCTCCCTGCAATGAATGGCTTCCACTCACCCCAGACCCACAGCAATTCGCAGCAACTTTAGTAGCGACTGCCCTGAAGATAAATGATACTAGTATCATCATTAAAGCCCTAACATAAGTGTTCCAAGTAACAACTGCATCAGAAACATAGTCCCTATGTGTTAAAAGTTTTAAGAAGATTCTGTTCATTTTTTTTTAGGGAAGGAGCAGATATGGAGAAAGCTGGTGGAGAAGGCTAGAGGGGACATCACAGGGGAGGCTATTAGGCTATAGGGAAGGCTGCTGCAAATACTGCCCAGCCAGGAAGACAAGTTATTTGAAACCTACAGTGTTATAAGCAAGCAAAGAGAGTTGACCGATCGTGCTTGTCGCAGGAAAACTTGGCTGTTGCGATGAGCCAGGGGCTGGCTGACGGATGGGCACGAGCACGAAGCGGCACCAACGCGGCGTCGCAGGCCTGGCCCTGGAGAGGTGGAAGCAGCACCCCGGCACTTTCCACGGCTTACATTACGCCAATCTCAGCTAGGGCTTGCATGAGTAAACATGACTCCAGGAGCTGTTCTTCTCAGAGAGTTATTTTTAAATACCTGACCATATGAGCTTCCTTGGAATAGGAAAAAAGAGGAGGCAAAACTAAACTGTCATTACATATATGTTTAAATATAACATTAAAAAAAACCACAAGATATTTAAACTGACTAGAAATATTCAGTTTCATTTTAATTTTAAAGTTGGCAATGGACCTGAACCAAAAAAAAAAGGTTATATTCTGACCAAGATGCAGCAGCGTGGAGTTTCTAAAACCAGTCTTTAAGACAGTTCAGAAGCGGGGGCAGGACACTTGCTCAAAATCTCTCACTTAGAAGAGTAGCAATTTGGGTTTGAGTCCTTATTGAGAGATGTGCTAAAGTCACTGAGAGCTAGAAGAGAAAGCTCAAGCAGCAAAGGCAACAGTAGTAAGTTCACAATGGGCGTATGTGGCTGTAGAGTTCAGTTAACAGCAGCAACATCAACCAATAAGGTCGGGAGGTTTGACCCTGAGTTTTCTCAATACTTTCCCCGCAAGAAGCATCTGCACTAATGCCAAAAAGGCCCTTGTAAATCTTTATCTACTTCTGTTTCAAAATACTGACATAAACACATCTAGGTCTATGTAAATCATCTCAGAAATGCAGTGGGATGCTCAGAGAACACACGGTCACAAGCGTCAAGCATTATCAAGAGAAAAGGCTGAGACTCAGAAATAAAATGCTTGCATCTAATGGCTCATTTGGAGAATACTGATAGCGTCTGACTGCTGGAAATTTAACGACTGTATTTTTCCAGCAATACTTGTTAATATATTTGGAATCAAATTCTGTAACACTACCTAAAATTACAAAGTAAGCAACTGCTTGAAAACATGCTTTCAGTATCTGAAAAGCCTATTTTTGTTTATAGAAGAAAGTATCTGTAGATCAATTAATCTCAAATCAATTGTCCCCTTCTGTTTACTTGGTGGTTTTTTTAGCTGTCACTATCAATAATGCATGCAAAAATTTGCATAGCTCTGCCATAGTGCTGGTTAATTATCCATTTGCTGAAGTTCTTCTGAGAAAAATTATTTTATTTGCCAAACAAAATCGTCTTTTTAATAGAGTGTTTTGACAATGGAACAGCAAGATTTGACAATGGAATAGCAAAATTTAAACGTTAAAATTACATTATATGATCTCAATATACAACAGTGTTAGCCACTGAAAGAACTGTAGTTCTTTCAAGGCACATTACCTTTCACAGTTACTGTTACTGCTTACTCCCTCATCTTCTGGCTAACTTTGGGCTGCTATATCATTAGAAGAAACTGATTTTTTGGTTTCAATAAAAATGCACTTGCCCTGCATCTCAGAGTGGAAAACAGAGATACTGTCTTCTTTTGAGTAATACCCTCCACACACACACACCCACCTGCCAAAAAAAAAGCCTAACCAACTCCCCCCTCCCCCTCAACAGAAGAAAAACACTAGAAAGACACAACCCCAAATGGTCAACACTTATAAGTTTACTTATTTTCATGTTTGTATATTCAATATGTTTTAATTTACTATGTGTACATCTGGACTTCTGGAACTGCAGGGCTTCCCTTCACATGGCAGAGCACAAAAAATATTCTGTGCTATCTGTCCCAGTCTGGTTTCCTTTCTGCTACATACACACCATATATTTGAGATGGTCTGATAACTCACTTCTGGTTGTGCGTAAGAACTGCAGCTACTGAAGGTTTTAGCTGTTTATTAGAGGGGGAAGGAAGAGGTACATTGACTTAACCAAACTCTATGACACTGTACAGATCTTTCCTACAATGGCCATTCATAAATGTTCCTTTCAGATCCACAGCAGCAGTTTTCTTTCTGACTTTACAGGATTTCTCTCAAAGTGCCCAACTTAATTAAAAAAAAAAAAAAAAAGGAGGGGGAAAAAATATTATGAGCATTCACGCCACATGCACCATGTGTGCACCCACACAGGCAGAATAAACTCCTCTATTATATACACTTTTGAGTATCAACAAGGTCTGTACTCACTTATATTTGTAACACCTCTAAGTGTCCTAGTCATGTCCCAGAACCCTTCATCTTGGGCAACACATTTTGGGTTCCCTCACCCTAAAGAGCTGACAGAAAACTGAAGGCAATGAACTGAGACAGACAGGGGAATGAAATGAAACGTTCAGTACTTGCAAGAGAAGATTTGGTGTTCCAACTATAAATTAGCTTTCTTCAGAGTTGTTTCAACCCTTGGTATTTATAACCAGTTACAAGATAATAGTTAATTTGGCGTGAGTGCAACTGAGTATCTGCAGGAGACTAACACCATTAAAACCATCTGCAGACAGTAAATGGAAGTAAGTGATCCCAGGGCTGCTACTTTCTGCTATCACCTTTGCATCTTGAAGAGACACTGCTGCCTTTCCATCCATTGAAAAGTTTTCAGTGTTCAACAAAATTATAAAACCACAAAAGAAAAAAGCACACACCACCTCCCCCCCCCCCCCCCCCCAATCCCTTAGCATCAGGTTTCACATGACAATAAGGGTTATCACCTCATTCACTTTGTTTCCATGTTAATGTATTCCCAAAAACCCCAAACAAATAGAGCACAGGAGCAGAAAATCAAGCTCTTAAGTCAGGACCTAACTTAATTTGCCTGAGCAAATCAGTCTCCACATGGATGAATTATAACGTATTTAACCACACACATGCCTCTTTTCCAACTGTGCTGCCCTCTGCATTTTACTACAATATTCACTATATTCAATGTTTTGTCTTAATTTCATTGTTCACTGCATGACTGCATGCACCATTTATATTGGTATCCAGAAGCATTCAGTGTTGACTATTATTTTCATAGGAGAACTTTCTATGAAGTTCATCAGTAAGTTAACCTGCTTCACTTAATAGCATCACTTACATTTCAGATCAGCATTGTGCCTGCTTCCAGCATAAACAAGAGGCAGAACATAATATAGGTGGCTATTATGAAAACTCAGGCCCTTATTTCCCAGAGTACTTAGGAAATACATTTATTTAAATATTCAAAGCACATCATCTCCTGACTCAAAGTACAGCTTCTCCTTGAGAAGACTGAGCACTCAGCATTTTTGCAAATCAGCCCAAAGCTGAGCACATGCAAGCAAGATGCATATTTAGCACCGACCTCCTAAAAAGCTGAGTGACATACCAGCATCACATGGGAAGCAGGTGGCAGAGCCCAGGACATAATTCAGTTCTTTACAGCTGCCTCACTCAGGAGACTGTTTTCTGACTGCGATCCTTGCCCTGTTCCGTTCTCATGATCCATTCTCTCCTACCAGTAAGACAACAATCCAACAGCAGCCTGGTGAAGAATGTGTCCATTATATGCCCTAAATACAACAGGGGTCTGGTAGTAAAATTGTATGCAGTGACACAGCCGAGGCCTGTGGCATGATGTGCGTGCAGCCAGCCAACTGAGCTACGCTTGCACAAATAACCTGAATTTTGGTATTTCTAACTTCTGCACCATAGCTTTGGTATCTTTCGGATTCTTTCAGTATTTTTGGCATGGCATTTCTTGAGTGTTGGAAAAAGCACAGCAACAATAACAAATCACCATTTGGTATCATGACTGCAAGCATGATGAAGACTGGGTGAGCGAATACCTCGCAGTCCCAGATCTCCAGCACCTTCAGCTCGCAGGGCAAGCAAAAGCGAGTAAGACAGCTGCTTTCTAATACGGGTTCCTCTCACAGGTACTATGAAGAGCAGAAAGATGATGAGTCTCTAGTCTTTATTTTCTTTCCTAAATAAGGAAAGAAACTGAAACTATATGCCCCCTGCCTCCTCTTCAGCACAGCATGCAGTACCAGCATGGTCTGCTGGGCATAACGCCTCTCCAGCCGCTTGACCCACCACAGTTCTCCCTCCCTTCTCAGCCCCAGATCCACGCACTGGCCTCCTGGCCAAGCATCCCATCTGGAATAAGAAATGCAAAGAAAAAAGGGTAGAGCTAGTCCATGCAGATAATGCATTTATTTCGCAAAAGCAGCTGAGTGAGGTGCGGGTATACTTGTTAAGGACAACATCGTCTGATATTTCATCTACTGTCATCAAAGCATCTTAAAGATTACACCCTGGTGAAGTTTGATTGGTTTTTCATTGGGACAGAAAAAAAATTACAAAATGTTGTTCCCTACCCTCCACCCCCCCACC
>KL283568.1:0-18317 GCA_000699545.1 Podiceps cristatus
TCTCTCTGATTCTCCTCCTCACCCCACCGGCGAGAGGTGGAGAGGGGTGAGCAAGCAGCTGCGTGGCCCAGTTACCATTCAGGGTTAAACCATGACACACATGAACACATTTTAAGCAAGAGATTATAAAATACATCAGAAATAAAGTCTGAAAATTGTACTAAGTGTATCTTAAATCTACTTGAATGTACTGATTAAAAAAAAAAAATCACCGATTCCTTTCTGTTTAACAAACTCAGTATTCACAATGGCAAATATACAAGGTCATACACCTATTCAGACAGAAGGTCTGACCTTGCCTCAATGCCATTCAAGTGATCTACATAATCTTTTGTATGTATAAGAAAAACAACCTATACCCCAAACTGCAACATTGTACAATGAAGAGTTGCACCAGCACCTTATTCAGCATTACTAGCATTGAACAGGGAGGTACCTTTGCAATACACCTCCACGCTGTTAGACTTCATTAAATTACCTGAATTATACATTGAACAAGGAGGTACCTTTGCAATACACCTCCATGCTGTTAGACTTCATTAAATTACCTGAATTATCTCTTTTTTGTAAAAGACCATGACCTGCTGGGGACTTTTTCAGTGCTATACTGAAGTGTATTTTAGCCAGGCTCCAGCTCTCAAAAAGACTTTTTTTCCTTCCCTAAACTTCAAAGTCATAAGAATATTTACAATGATAACTGAACACACCCAAAACTGCACTTGAGTGTATCTCCATCACATCATGAAAATTGAAAATCTTAAAAAAAGTCTTCTACATTCAATTTCAATTTTGTGACATGAGCTTTTCCTCATATGAAACCTAGTAAACAAGGGGAAATTCAGAATTTACATTAGATTCATTCTGGCCATCGTCAAAAACAGCCTCTCATGGTAAATCTCACAAAGTGGAAACTCGCATAGATCCAGAAAGATTTCTTTTCTAGGTGCTATATAGCTGCTATACCAACAAAATGTGTATAACCCTACAAGTTCCCATTTAGTTTTCAAACTCATATACACAGATGTTTCAAACTTCTGTTCTACAGTATGGCTTTGCACACTCTTGGAGCTACAACTTTTCATCAGAGTATCAAGGCTTTATGTAACAATTCTTTGCACAAAAAACCAAGGCTATAAAGATACTAAATAAAGATACTAAAGCCAAAGATACTAAGAAACAGAGTTACTGAACATAAGCAAACATATCCAGCCTAGATATGCTGCTAATTTTCTGTCTCCAGTTTTCAAACTGTAAAGTACAATGGGCAAGAGTTCAAAAGGATACTATCTGTTCATATTCACTGTACAAAGGTGGCCGTAACTGAGGCATAAGTGAAGTAAACTCGCATACAAACTCGTACAGAGCCTTCTTGGCACATTTTCAGGTTGGCTGATACTAGCTTTATCGGCAAGTGGCTGGCACGGTTTCACCTTAAATGAAGAGGTTGGAGGATGACACTAACACTTTTGTTTCCTTTTCAGTTAAAAATGGACAGAAAAAGTGAAAAGGAAGTGTTTTACAAAAATCTCAAACACAATTACATTGTATCTGTAATTGTACTCTGCAATTGCACATTCTAATTAGAATTACATGGTCATTTTTTTAATTAACTAAAATATTTGGAAAAAAAAGGAAAAAATGTTCCTTACATCTATTTGGCTGTCTCTAAGAAATAGAAAAGTCCATTTTTTTGTGCTTAGTATTATAGCAGTACTGAAAGAACTGAACCACACTCAGACATTTAAACTGAGCGTGGAATATGCATGCAACAAGGTATTGAGCTAAGATGTAAGAATATTTAAGTAAAACCACAATATTTAAATAAATAGAATGCAAATTAAAGCAACCCACAATTTACATGTAACAAAAAAAAAAAAATAGAAATAGCATGGTGATGTGTGTAAATGTAGGAGAAGGAAGAGAGAACGTAAGAGTAAAGCTTAACACTGCTTTCTCTGCAGGTCCCTAGTTAACTCCCATTATCCACTCCTTCTGCATCTTCCTGCCTATGATTTTCTTTGGAATTACTTGACTGTGTTGGTTGTATAGGGTTTACTTTCTGGAAGCAATACTTCTTAGAAGTGGTGGATTATCCCAGATGTGGGTATATATATGAACACGCATATTTTATGAATGTCGGTGAAATGCTGGCCTCAACCTCAATGCTGTAGACCAAAAGAAGTTTAACTGACCAAGATTTCATGGACCCCAGTGGACTTCATCAGGGATAAATCTGTGTCAGGATTAGGACCTGAATACATAGTACCCAAATCTTTTCCTGTTGCCTTTACTACCAAACCATCCATACTCTATATGAAATATTTTTGAGAAGCAAAGCATTTGCATTTAGTACAGCAATCAACTTAATAGTATCGAGTCTAATTTTAAATCCAAGATTTCAAGTTTTGCTTCTCAGTTTATTCATGGTAATTCTATTAACATTCAACATGTGACCTAGCTTTGAGCTCTATGCATTCATTACTGTGAATGGTAAAATGTGTATCGCTAAATCAATTATACAAAGGTCTCTTGAGGTAGTTTCACCAAAAAAAGCAAACCCCTTCTCAGGTGGTTTGGGAAATTATGTGAGACCAGTACTTATCTCCCATTCATTTTCTGAACTCAAAATGAAGGAAATAATATCCAAGGCTTCACTAACATCTTTCCAATCAGGAAACGCAAGTGGTAACATATGATTACAGTAACTTCTAAAAAGGTACTTTCTTCCTTGCTTCGGGTATGAATTCCACTAATATTGCTGTTATTCTTGCCTTTCATCTTTCTTCCTTTTCATATCCTCTCTGTAAGTCTCCCATTTCATTCCGCTTTCTACATTTACTTTAATATTTTACTTGCATGTCTCCTCTGATCTCATAATGTTAGCTACTGATGAACATATAAAAGCTTTATTGTATGTGAACAATATATATATGGTCCAAACAGCAATTCTTGAATTACTAATGCCACTTCTTGTGATTCCTGGCTATTTTTCTGAGGTCTTCCATCAAAGTAAACACCTGATATGGGCCAGTTAAACCTGCATAGTACACATGGACTGAGGTTTATGGTTAGAAACTTGTTAACTTTAAATGTTACTTTAAAAGAAAACTACTCTCTTCTGTGATTCTAAAAGACTCATTGCATTATACAACTATCAGGGAATAAATACAGTTTTGTAATCACATTTTAAAAATACATATTTGCCTTAAATCTCTTGCTGCTTCCTCTGTTTTTCTTCTGACTTGGTATGTCTAAACTTTTGTCATTCAGGTAATAACCACATATAAATAAAAGTACGGCCAGACATCTTTCTATGTTTGAACTTATGCAACATTTATAGCATGCAGTCAACAGAAAAATTTCATTTGAAACTATTTTCAAATAAAATATTTGGATTCCACCACCAACTACCTCTCTTTCACAAATGTACATTTTATTCTACATTTAAGGTTTTAACCAAATTCTAATCAAATAGTGGATTCTGTCAACTGATTTGAATGGGCTTTGGATCTAGCTCATGCAAGAACACAGTTAAGCATTTGAATAAAAAAATCTCTCACTGAATAAAAGAGAACAGCATATATTTGCCAATGTTTTCAGGAACTTTGCTTCATATTCTGGAATTCAAAACCAGCAATTTTTTTATTCCACCTTTTTTGTTAGATATTTACAAATACTTCTACAATGAAATGGAGTGTACTTCAAGAAAAAAAAAAATCTAATTTTTTCTACTTGTACAAGAATACTTTCTGCTTAGGAGTTACATTTTAGGAAAGAAATTCTACAGCGATATATTCATTGCAACATCACTTCAAGTCCCAAAGCACATCCCCTTGCAAGAAAGCATTACAATATCACATGGACTACATGCTAGAGCTCCAATAGGTCAAATCAAATATATGATGTAGCAAATAGGTTAAATCAAATCTGATGTAGTAAATACAAAGTGGTTTCATTTGGATGCATATTGAGCAGCCCAAAATACTTCATAGAGACAGAAATGTACAGTATAATCTGTGCATCAGATAGCACAGGCACTTATCCTGTCACTCTTTCTCCCTCCATTGCACTCCCTTCAAACTGCCTACTCAAGCTTCAAAAGGAGAGCTCCTGTCATGTCAGAAGAAAAAAATTATTTCTTAATCCATCCAACTGATCTCCCTATACCACATTGTTTTCCTTCAGTTCATACTGAATCGTATCAAATTACAGGCTGTCACATGCATTTGCAATATGCTGCATCACATCGTTAGCAGACATTCAGACTAAGAACAGGTTTATGTATATACATATGTACACAGAGAGGTAACTGGATCTGATCTCCACTGCTCACCCAGTTGCAATTTGGCTTCATACAAATCACTCCAGGGATATACAAAAACAACAGAAAAGATCCATGCACCATTTGAACTTCCTTTGTACCCGTCTGACACTGACAACTTGCACAAAATGCAGCTGCACAGGAATAATATTGTATGTGTATCTAACTTTGCAAATTTCATTTTAATAATACAGACAAGCACAGGGATTTCAACTTTTTAGAGTCTTATTCTTTTCCACTTGTTGTCATGGATACTACATCATCTCCTCTTCCCCTTTTCTCTCCTTCATCATATTTGACT
The DNA here is from genome assembly GCA_000699545.1 of Podiceps cristatus. Lineage (NCBI taxonomy): Eukaryota > Metazoa > Chordata > Aves > Podicipediformes > Podicipedidae > Podiceps > Podiceps cristatus. The sequence goes on from KL283568.1 coordinate 4,623, forward strand.
TTTCTGTGTTGGTGTCCATGGTGACATCCTGCTATCAGTACACAATGCATATCTGAACTTCCACATTTTTATAATGTGCTCAGGTATTTAAAGAAGTTTCTCCTATGTGGCTGACGTTATTGAATCTTAATCTCTCTTTACCAGCAAGGAAGAAAAAAAAAAAAAAAAAAAAAAAAAAAAACAAAAAAAACTGCTTCTGTGTACTTATGAGATATTTTCAGTTTTATTCACTTGGATAAACTTATGAGTTGCAACATCTTATTTTCAGGATGGCCTCTGGGGACAGCTGCCATACATTCAATCCATCACACAGGCAAACGAGGATGCAGAGCAATCAGGCAAGTGTTTATGCATCAAAATATAATTGGCTAAATTTCTAGAGATCCAGAGCTTCAGAAGCTGACAGCGTGAGCAAGCAGGCAGCGCAAGAAATTTCAGAATCTGAGAAAACCAAGTTAGAGCATTTTTAAAAATAGACATTTTCTCCTATAAGTCACGGTTCCTTTCAAAGTATTTACTGACACACACGGGGGGAGGGGCAAAGAGAGACATGGAAAAAAAAACCAAATACCTCAGTAAAACTGATGGACAGGATTTCATTATTTTAATGCTTTCCCATTTATTAGACCCTCTTTTCAGAGGATCAAGCATACAGACTCAGTGGAGGCACAATCAGTTAGGATTGGCTTGAAGACGCTTTTCGCACATCCATCTGATGTGAAGGCACACCTTGTAGTAATGAGTTGGGGTTTAAAAGATCTGTGAAGGACACATCAGTCCTGGCTTACTGTAAGGACCAGATAATTCTGGCTTACAAGAAAAATTAGGAAAAAAAAAAACTTTTCTGATACGATTCTATATACAATGGGCAAAATCTTGGCCCCGGCAAGTCAGTGGCAAAGCTTCCAATAGCTTCAATAAGGCCAGGATCCCAAACGGCACTTCAAATTTTCAGAGTCAGTGAAGTGTAACCTAGGCATGCAGCTCCAAATTTACCACAGTCCCAGTGAAGCTCTGAAAGAGAAAGCAGAAGTGAACCACCGTGCTGGACTTTGTCTGGCAGCAGCTTTCAAACATTTCTATGAATATTTGGTGGTAGGGATTCTAGCATATTCTTGTAGTCAACTTGTAAAGGAATAATTCAGATCTGTCTTGGTGGGATAAAGTAACCCAAATAAAAGACGTTCACAGAGACACAAAGTCATATTTGTCAGGGCACAAGTGTAGGAATTTTCAAATTTAGTGTATTCACAAGAAGTGTTTCCTTGTGCCATAAATTGCAGAAATTCAGCCATAGGTACTGTGAATCACAGACTTACTAGTTCCTCCCCAAGATGCAATTCAGAAACGTCTCCCTAATTTCCTTCGCTTGTTTTTCTATCTCCCCAGGAGAGAGCTCTTCTAACTTGCTTGCTCAGTACACAGAGATCTGTAAACTGGCTGCTAATTACCAAGTGTTTCAATTCTCAACTTAACTGGTGATCTGGGAAATCAAGCCATGGTCTCATATCTACAGTAAGATCAATAAGCTACCACCTAGACTGCTGAGACACAATGCCAGTATTTACTATTATATAGTGTGTCCACTCTCTGGTTTGACCCTAAATTCTAATGATCATGTGCTGTTGAATTATTCAGACTGTTTGGTCAAATTTACCCTACTTAAAAAAAAAAAAAAAAAAAAAAAAAAAAAGAAAGTGGACCTAGTAGCTATAGATAACTGATCCCAGTATAGCTTCTAAATAATGTATTTAAAAGGGCATAGATGTTTCAAAGTGTTTTTTACAGGTGATCAGTTTTCAACTTTTAAAAAGGCAGGAGGGAACAAACATGAATTAGGCTATTTCCTTATTTAAAAGTCAATAGATTTTCCCTCCACAAAAATAAGCTATACAGATAAAGCCAAAAGCACTGAACAGATAAGCTATATGGAAATATGTTTTTGTCCTCATATAGGACAGTCGGTACAGGTCTATTGAATGCAATAGAGTTGAGTAAATTCACACAATTAGCAACCCAGACACTTTTCCAGTATGTGTGTCAGTAACTGGTATCTAACAAATAATGAAGAACTGAGACGAGGAGAAAACTTCATTATGTTTGTGTTTAGATTTCTACAGTTACAAAGCAGTCTTTATATGTACTTACAAAACTTCTAGTTTTGGGAGGACATTTTCACAGCCCAGAGTAAGAGGTAACCAAAATAAATTTATATCTTGAATTACCTACCTAGTTTTGCAAAAGGCAAAAACAGAAAGGAAGAAAAAAAGAACACTTACAAGGCAATACAAAATAGTTCCCACATGGCTAGAGTGGAATTAAACTTGCAACAGACCAGATTTAACAGGGTTAAAAATTAAATTATATTACTGGCAAGCAGCCTTTGCAAAGGATCATACAATTATGGACCAAAAAGGCAGGTTAATCCATTTTAAGTTACATAGTTTGTGATACTTCCTTGATTTTTAAAGCATTTTCTGACATTACTCAATTCTATTATGATGCTTCAAAATTAGAATCCTGTATTTGTGGTCTCTGTATCTACTCATGCTAAAACCTTAAGCCTCTCTAACACTAAGGTCATTATCTGATCCCTCCAGTATATCCTCTCTGAAACCTTAAAGCTCTTATCTAGGGATCTCTTACAGGGCCACACATCTGTTTGAAGACATGATAGCCTTCACTGAAAAAAACACAACCAACCAACCCACCCACCCTTTGCTGATAGTCCTGTTCATCTCCTGTGATGTTTATACAACATTATCCATCAACTTATTTTTAGCAGTGGTGTACCAGATTTGGCGGGCAACCTCCTAAACAAGACTGTCACAGGCACAATTAAAGAGGAAAGCTGCAAGTCAGTCACCACTAAATAAAATTTCCTACTTACTACAAAATGCTTATTTTCCATAGTTTACTTCCTATTACGATCTCTGGAAGTGAGGTCGAGCTTCACAGGAAGAGTACAGAGCTGTGGTTCATTCATACAGGGAGAAGTCACGAAAGCCCAAAGCTTAGAGCTGAAGTTGGCCAGTGTTGTTTCAGATAACCATGAGGGCTTTAAGTACGTTAATAGCAAGAGGAGGTCTAAAGAAAACAATGGACCAGTTCTTGGTGAAGACGGTCATCTGACTAATAAAGATGAAGAAGCAGTGGAGGCATTCAATGTGGGTTTTTTACCTCAGTCTTTAATAATACTGATAGACCACGGGCTGCCCAGTCCCCTGAGCTGGAGGACCACGAGAATGGGAACAGTAACTTCCCTTTCATGGATATTGACATTGCGAGGGACCAGCTGTATCAGCTGAGTCCATGGGGCCTGATGCCTCAGAGTACTGAAGGAGCTAGCGGATGTCATGGCAGTACCCCCCTCTATCATCTACCAAAGGTCTTGGGAGTCTGGGGAGGTCCCTGATGACTGGAAGCTACTCAATGTTATTCCAATCCAAAAAATGGGCATGAGGCAAGACCCAGGAAACTAGAGAACTGTTAGTCTAACCTCAGTCCCTGGAAAAAACTATAGGGAAGATTATACTGGATGCTACTGAAAGGCATTTAAAGAATAATGTGGTCATCAGGGACAGACAACATGGGTTCACAAAAGGATAGCGATATTTAACTAATTTGATATCCTTCCATGATAGAGTAACCCACCTGGTGGATGAAAGGAAGGTGGTAGATGTAGGTCTTCTGGATTTTACTAAGACTAATACTGTCCCTCACAGCATTCTTCTGGACAAATTGTCCAACTGTGAGATGAGTGGGTTCATGGTGCACTGAGTGAAGAATTGGCTGAAGGGCAGGATTGAAAGGGTTGTGGTGAATGGGGCTACATCTGGCTGGTGACCAGTCACCAGCAGTGTTCCTCAGGGTTCAATTCTAGGGCCAGTTCTGTGCAATATATTTATTAGCGATCAGGATGCAGGAGATGAACGCACCATTAGCAAGTTTGCTGATGATACCAAACTGGGAGGTGCTGTTGACACTCTTGAGAAACAGGGGACCTTACAAAGGGATCTGGATAGACCAGAGCATTGGACTATAATTAATGGGATGAAATTAACAAGCCAAAATGCCAGATTCTACACCTAAAACAGAACAACGCTGGGCATAAATATAGATCAGGAGAGGAGTGGCTGGAGAGCAGCCCTGCAACCTGGGGTGCTGGCGGGCAGCAGGCTCCATATGAGCCGGCAGCGTGCCCTGGCAGCCAGGAGGGCAAACCGCATCCTGGGGTGCATCAAGCGTGGTATAACCAGCCAGTCAAGAGAGGTGATTATCCTGCTGTATTCAGCATTGGTGTGGCCTCACTTTGAGTACCATGTGTAGTTCTGGGGCCCACAATTTAAAAAGGTGCTCAATGTGTCCACAGGAGAGAAACAAGTCTGGTAAAAGGTCCGGAAGGAATGTCCTGTAATGACATTTGGTTTGTCTAGTTTGGTGAAAAGGAGGGTGAGGGGTAACCTAATTGCTCTCTACAGCTTCCAGAGGAGGGGAAATAGAGAAGGAGGTGCTGATCTCTTCTTCCTGGCATCCAGTGATAGGACACATGAGAATGATTCCAACCTGCACCTGGGGAGGTTTAGACTGGACATTAGGAAGCATTTCTTTACCAAGAGGGTGGTCAAACACTGGAACAGGCTTCCTAGAGCAGTGATTGATACCTCAAGCCTTTCGGTGTTTAAGAGGCATTCGGACAATGACCTTAACAACATGCTTTAACTTTTGGTCAGCCCTGAAGTGGTCAGGCAGTTGGATTAGATGATCATTGTAGGTCCCTTCCAACTGAAATAGTTTATTCTATTCTAGTTCCTTTTAAAAAAGAACTGAAAAGGAGATTTGCCAAGGCTCTAGTTACCCTAATATACCATAAATAATAGAATTAAATGTCAGCAACAGTAAAATAATCAATTAAAAAATAAATCAGACAGACAGCCATTAAAAAACAAACCTTTCCGTGTCTTGATTTTTATGGAACACATGCAGGCATCCTTCTCCGGCATCCTTCTCCATCATCCTAGCAGACGAATGTTTCTTTAAGCATCCAAGTTATGGCAATGGCTTATTTTAAGAAAGGATAAGAAGCCTATTCCAAAATTTCAAGTCATTTCCAGCTCTTCTGGTCTTTTTCAAAGTTATTCAAATGACTGTATCATAAAAAAAAAAAAAAAAAAAAAAAATCAAACTCCATCACATGGATCTTCAACATACGGTTGTGTTCTTCATGGGCATGCTTGGCAATCACAATGTATGAATGGATTTTCCACTGAAATGGCTTAATGTTACGTAGAGGACAGTATTCTCTTTCTCTGGCTTCCTAAGGACACAAATAGTTTAACTAGCACAGCTTCCTGAAGAACCAATTTTGAAACATGTACTTCACTGAAAACATTTCCTTAGGGAGGATGTGGTAAGTCCTGCTGGAGTGCAACATGGGAGAAAACCAGCATCCGCACCCATTCGCCTGCCTGTGCTCAGACCAGCTCCTCTGCAGCTTTTTGCGGTGCTGCTTTTTGCACTGCAGTAACTGGCACTGGTCCTCTTGCCGTGTGTAGGACACCTGCTCTGTATTGCCCTCCAAGACAGCTTAAGCAACTGAAACAGCACTGGAAACCATGGCTGAAAGTCATTGAGTAGCTACAGATCACAGCTTCCTGTAGTGGTCTGTCACTCTATATATTACCAGAGTAGTTATCAGGCAAGCAGAAGGACAAAAAAAAAAAAAAAAAAAAAAAAAAAGGGAAACTTAAACAAATGACTTTCCATTTTTGGGGTTTTTTTTTTTTTTTTTCTATTTTTAGTGATTGAATCCTTAGGAGAAACAGCAACTGCTCCCTTGCTGGTGGAAACCACCAGCAGAAAAAAAAAGTGCCATGGCTGGGTCTCAGAAACTTGGATACTCTTTTTCAACAGGTAGACCCAGATAATTTCTGGATCATCTGGCGCATACATCTTGTAACATCTCCTGAGACAAGATAAATTTGAGATCAGATATTTCCAATCAGCTTGCTAAATAGCTCTTCAGTAAAAACATCAGCTTCCAACTAAACAACATTTTCAAACAGAAACTAACTTTCCATGGTTTTATTTTTAATTCATGAAAAGATTTTCCCAACAGAAATATCATGTGGTTATAATACCCCAAGGGATCTCTTTCTGCTTCTCAATATTTCCATTGTCTGCAGTGGGCTTAACTCCCATGCATGTATTTCCCACAACCCACTATAATCACCAACTCCTTATGAGGACTGACAGATAAGTACCACAGGAGATAGAACCTAAGACCATAATAGACAAGAGAATGGAAACACAATTGCTGAATTAGAAAGCACTGAGGTAGCTTTCCAAGGTAAAATATTTTGGGTTTAGATATTTCACAGGTATTTTTCTTGGGGGGAGAATATCTGACAGCAGTATTTTAAAGATATGTAGGGCAAATCACTGAAGAAGTGCTTTCAGCAGAGTTGAGAAAGGTAGATTTCCTTTTTTCGTGCTAACTTTTTTAGTTCTACTTTCTACCTGTATTTTCCTGTACATGAGAACCATCTCTGAGGTTTTTTTTTTTTCCTCCTCCTTCCTTTTGGAAGACAATTAACCAAAGCTAAACTCCCTATATGCTCTGGTCACCTCGTGATTACTGATACAAACTTGAAATACCTCCAGTTGAGCATTACAGTGGCACGCTTCTACTTCCTGTAGAGAGATGCAACTGCTATTTAACACAAAACTTGCTTAACTTTGCCTTGCAAGTTTAAATGAAGGAAGCTAGGGCATAAAGCACTGCAGTGAATTCAGGAAAACATAAAGCATCATTTAAAAAAAGGGGAAAAAATTCCTAAGCACTGACACAGAATTCTCATCAGGCCTCTTAAGGTAATTGTGTGAACTGTAAATTGGAGTACTGGAAGTGCAAGCTTAGTTTGGAGCAGTCTATGATCATATCACCTAAAGCTTCAAAGCTCTCCTCCACTATCATCTTGAACTCTTGCCCAGTGTAGAAGACACTTATATTCAAGCATAACCAAAGCCAATTTGAGATTTAATGTACAACTGCTTTTAGATAGTAATAAAATCTTTCTCAAAACATTAAGTGTGCAACAGCATTGTAATAAATAAAAGGGCTTTCAGACTCACATCTCCAATTTCTTTGTATTTAATTCCCTATTGATGGGCCATAACTACATCTACCTAATTAGACTTTATTTTGGAAACCGTGTATACTGCAGCCACAGCTCTTAGCACTTCTAAATGAAGCCAGAGGTTACCACAGTGTTCAATAATTCAGACTGTCTTCTCCAACAGCACTCGTGACCACAGTAGTGTGCAACAGGATTTTAGAGGATTATGCAGCCCTAATTTGGGCTAAGAAAATTTTTATTTTTATATCTTACAATATTTATATTTACTCTTTATGCATTTCTTTACCTTTGAAAGGTAAGTCTTAGTACTCCAAATGACAAGTTAGAGAAAAAATATTTATAGGAAGCCTGAAATGGTAAATCCTAACCCTAATATAGGGCTAATAAAGGACTTGGATCTAGTCAAATTTTCAAGGCAAGGTTAATGTTGGACTGTGACCCTGGGAAATGGGAACATTTTTATATTACTTAAGGAAAACAGAAAAACCTGCAAACCTACTGGGAAAGAAATAGAATGCAAGAGTGAACATTTTCCTTCACTACTATGCTATCATAATTTCTAAAGAATTAAAAGTATCCACCTCAGTACAGGTGGGTAAAACTTAAAATTTAGGTCTGAATGTAGACATTGCAAAAGTCACAAATCACAGTTCTATCAGGTTATGTACAGATACTGTGTACGTATTACTTCAAACATTTTGAGATTTGGCTAAACTTAAATTAAACCTTTTATTTTCTCACAAATGATAGAAAACAATTGCTCTGAATGCATTACCTTCTTGGGCCCAACCAAAAGTATGTGTGATCTTCCTCTTTCTCTGTTCTTAAAGTATTTCAATTATTTGTATTTCCAGATTTCAGAGAAAGAAAATTACTTGTTTGGTTAGCAATTTTCCCCATAAGCTTGTTCACTCGACTTGATATACCTTAAATTTTCATAGTAGAAGTTTGCTCAGCGGTTTAGAATTAAAGGTATTCATCCACACTGCTATTTAAAAAAGGACTTTCCTGGAGAAAGAAAAGTCAATATTCAGACTGGAGAATCCATCAGAAAAAAACTCTAAAGCTATCATTTTCAAAACCACTAGATCATTTTATAATTAGATTCCCTTCTGACTGTATTTAGAAACTGAAAAGTTTTCAGTGCCTATAATTAGGTGAAATCTCACAAAGAAAAGATGCATATAACATTTCCATCTCCACACAGAATACCTGATTGTGTTGGCTGCTGTTAGTCTGTTGGGCTGAAATAAATTATAAAACAGAGCTCTTCCTAGTTAGCTACTTCCAGAACAGGAAGAAACCTGATTTTCCATTTAAAAGGTTTTTTCTTATTTTTCTAAAGGTTTATTTATGTGTGGAGAGACCTGTTTTTCTATTTAAAAGAAGTCTTGTTTTTCTAAAGGTTTATTTATGTGTTGAGGATAGCAATTCTGCTGATATGTGTGTGCCCTTTTTCTAAGCCTACCTCTCTTAAATCACCTGAATTCTCACAAATTCATCCTTCCTGAGACAAGCATACACTTCTGAATAAGAACAGTTCAGCTAAAATCCTGCAATCCTTCACATTAAGGAGGGACACCTCCACTTTTCTTCGTATCTAGTCCTCTGTCCTATGCTCTTGACACCTCTCAATTTCTTCAATCTGACATGGGCAGAGATCTGAGCTGACACCAAGCTGAAGGTTACTTTATTGCAGTCAGCTTTTTGGAATTGATATGATTCCTGAAGTATAACAAAAATGGCAATCCAAATGTAAAATTTCACTTAAAATCAAAAAAGGATCAGTGGGATCTGGGAGAGTTATTGGTACCCTTGGCTTGAGCATAATTTTCCATACCTATCACACCATTTATTCTGCAAATTAGTAGTTGCAAGTAGCTGCAATTCTGGACAGTATATAATGCACCATAATTTATAAAAGCATGGGGGGGTTTTGGTCTTTCCCATGGAAAAAACAGTGCTGCACTTCCTATTTTCCTGTTTTAAACTGTTTTGTTTCCTTCCCTCCCCTCCCCTTTACTGAGTACTGATTCTCTGTCCTATTATTAAGGGCTTCTTCCAGCTCTATACCAGCACAGACCATTTGTGTAATGATGGTTCTATATATGAACTACAGCAGCATGGGACTGCTGCCCATGACAGTCCCTCCCAGAACGCCCTCTTCTTTTTATGTTCTTGTGCTTTATGTTTGTTTACATTGACCAAACTAGTGCTATTTGTGGTCACAAAGTAATAAAATCATTTTCCACCAACATTTATTAATCCATTGACACATGATGTCAAACATTAAAGCAGTCTACAAAACCCACACACTTTTGAAGCTCAACTATTATGCTAATGTTTAACTGTTGCTTACTTTTGTTTCTATTCTTCCTTTTCCCATGGGCAGCTGAGCCACTCAAGGAAATTTAGTGCAATTCAAAAAGAAAACACTAGAAATCTACCTGCTAGCTATGCTTCATTAGTATTTATTCATTGATTTTCTTTGCTTTAGAGAACAATGAGCCAGAAATGTAATAGAGCTTTTTTTAAATTTAAATTCCACTTTACGCTAACTGGTATATTGCTTATTGTATTCCATCACCAATTTCAGTTACTGTTTGCCATCAAAACAACTCTTCACTTGATAGGACTTGTTCCAACTGTGACCTTGGATATAAAAACCAAAGATGAAAAATTAAGCTGTGAGGAATTTACTTTTAAAACATGGTGAAAGTAAAAAGTGTCTGAGGGAGTCTGATATAAAGTACAAAGGGAAAGTCAGATATGAGATCAGCCCTACAGCAGACTGGAAAACAGAAATAAATTTAATAATTTTGAATAAAATTAAAATATTTTTGCCAAGTATTAACCTAAAAAAATCATTAATTTGTTGATGAATTTCATGGTTACTTACTAAACTGTAGATACGAACCATAGGAAAATAGTCAAACATTTCTAAACATTAAATGTTTAAATTGTTCAAATTAGATACCAGTAGGCATAAACACTTCTGTCAAATTCTTAAGTGTAAAAAGTTAGAAAATACTTAGGTGACTTCTTAACTTAAAACAATAGAAAGTCACTAGGACATAGGAGTAAAACATACTGAATATTTTTTTTACCTTCAAGATTCTGATTGAAAGCAAGCTATTTGAAGAAATTTCTTTTTAATTGGCCTTAGATTAACTTTTCCATTTGCTTTCTTGAAAAAAAAAAAAAAAAAAAAAAAAGAACAAAGTTCGATTGGAAAGGAATCTTATTTTTGTATTGCAGTTTAATATTCTTTAATCTTTACTAATTGATTTCTGTTATTTTCTACGTTAAAAGACTTCCATGCTAAATTCATATTGAATCTCAAGCATTTTAATATTGAATATTTTGCTTATTCTAAGCTTTCTTCTTTTTTTTTTTTTTTTTCCTAGCCAGGGTTATTTGTTTTAAATTCAACTTGAATTTGTGAATTATTTAGCCCTGGAACATGCCTTTTTCAGCAAACAACAACAGAAAATTACCTATATCCAGTGAAAACTTTTACATTTCTTAATAACTTTTGAAAAATTAGGCTCAGATGATACTTGAAAACTTTACCAAAGAGTTTAAGCTATGATAACTCAACGAATAGTCCTTAAAGGCTTAGGCTTGTGGTGGGCTGACCTTGGCTGCATGCCAGGGCCCCAGCAAGCCACTCACTCACTTCCCACCTCAGCAGGACACAGGGCGAGAAAATAAGAGGGGGGAAAAACCTTGTGGGTCAAGATAAAGGCAATTTAATAAAACAAAAACAAAGGCTGAACACAGAAGCAAAGGAAATGAGATTTATTCTCCACTTCCCATCAGCAGGTGATGTCCAACCACTTCCTGGGAAACAGAGCTTCAGTACACATTAGTGGGTGCTCAGGAAGAAAAATGTCATAACAAATGGCCCTCTCCCCTCCTCCTTTCTCTTAGCTTTTATTGCTGAGCAGATGCCATATGGTCTGGAACAGCCCTGTGGCCAGTTTGGGTCACTTGTCCTGGCTAGGTCCCCTCCCAAGCTCTTGCCCACCCCCAGCCTACTGGTGAGGCGGGAGTGTTGGAGAGACAGCCCCAGTGCTGTGCCAGCTGCTGCGCAGCAGTAGCCAAAACACTGGTCTGTTAACAGCACCTTTATGGCTTCCAATACAAAGCACAGCCCTCTGCGGGCTGCTGTGGGGAAAATTAACTCCATCTCACCTAGATGCAATACAAGGGTATGATAACTCGATGAATAGTTCGAAGCATCAAAAGCTTGATGGAGAGTGCATAAAGAGTTTGGAAATGACCGAGATCATTTCAAGCGTTAACAAGGGAAGACACTACTTCATCGCTACCGTTTTGCTGAAGCTTAGTGACACCTCACATTCAGCCACACAGAAAGGTTTTGTGAGCACTCATTAAACAGCTTCTATACCCAAGCAGCTGACCTGCAAATACCTGTTTCACCGGTGGTTTAAATTCAGGAAAAACTCGGACACCTCAGGGAGCTGTAGTGACTGACACTACTTTAGCTGGCTGGACTTCAGAGGCTCTTATAAGTAGCAAGAAGATGACATCTCCCACTACTAGAGCCAGAATCAGAGGGCAGGGCAAGAGACCTCTCTGGTGGCTTTTTTATGCCCCCTCCTCCCCCCCTCGCTGCCCATGCAAATGTAATTTGAATGTAATTGTTTTGTTCTGGTCTGGCATGGCATACCTCCCCTGGCAGAAGCAAGGGTAGAGCATACAAGTATCACACCATTAAAAGCCAAGAAACAAAGGAGCTAAGATGCAGTTTTTCCTCTGCTTCCCCTCTTGTTTCAGAGGACAAGTCAAACTGCTGGCTCATATCCATCCAAACTTTTCCCCTTCACACAAACCAGATGTTCGCCTCAGCCTGTGAAAATTTGAAAACAAGATTATTGAATCTCCATCCTTCCACATATATCAGGAGGCAGGCCAACAGAATTTGCTTTTCTACAGCCTGATCAAGTGAGAAATTTTACCTGTCTATCTATATCTTAGACACCTTCCTACCCCCAAGCAACTTCATAAAGCAAGTGGCTACATTAACCATTCTTATCAGACCCAAGCAATTAAGCACAAACAACTCAGCCCAAGAAGCTGTGGTGACTTGCAGTAGAAGTAGTATGTTCATTTACTAGAACAAGATTAACTGTTGAATCTCAGTCTCCCAGTACATATTTCATATCTATTCTCATTCAATTATTTTGTCAAGCTTTGTCCTAAATGATACACTTTTCCCAATTTCTCAACTGTATAAGTTACATTTAGCCCCTTTTAATAAAAATTGAATACATATCCTCCCTTTAAAAGCAACTGCAAGGAGAAAATTTATCCATAAAGGAGAGGGGGGGAAAAAAAAACTAACCATGATTTATTATTTTTTTTTTTTTTAGAATAGGTTAATTATGCAGATGCACAAATTCGTATGAATTATCATCTTCTGGGGTTTTGGCGTTTTGTTTGTTTGTTTTTTCCCCCTGAATAGCAAGAAGTTCTGGCTGCATTAATTGCCCTCATCACAGAAAAGAGCCCTACTCTTCCCTACAAAAGGAAGCACACTAGTGAATAAGCTCAGAAGCCTCTTACGCATCCTCATTGCTTTGTAAAGCCTGGCTAAGTTTTCTCATTAATTCCTCTGCCAGAAGATGAAGACAAACTTGCACCATTCTGTCATTTAACTTATATGTAAAAGGTTTTTGGAGCTTTTCTGTAGAAAGTGTCATCAAAACAGCAAGTTACTATTCTTGCCAGTTTAGTTTAAATAAATCAATAAACGTTGCCTTTTCGTCCTTCTGCATACAGTTCTATTTTAATGCTGCTTGTTTTGCCAGTTTTATACTTGCTAGATAATATAACTGAATTCTGGGCTTTCCTGATTACAAAAATATATTTTTTATATATGCAAGACTGCATATCTACATATTTGCCTACAAAATTTGATTTAAGAAATGGATTGCTTGAAAACTTCACCATAACACCTCTGCTACAATGCCTGCAATTAGGAAGTCTAATGTTGCAACTGTTTCAGGACAATGGTGAAGTTTTTCCCTTATCCTTACCAGACTTGCTTGCATAGCAATGCTCTATCAGGTACTCCTCTTCCAAAATAATATATATCCAATAGGTTGTAATATCCAGAAAGAGCCATATCAACCATTTTTTTTGAAGGAAGGAAGGTTTAAATTAGATATTAGGGGGAAGTTTTTTTACGGAGAGAGTGGTGAGGTGCTGGAACAGGCTGCAGAGAGAGGTGGTGGATGCCCCATGCTTGGAGGTGTTCAAGGCCAGGTTGGACGGGGCCCTGGGCAACCTCGTGTAGATCCAGGCCTGGAGGCTGGTGGCCCTGCCTGTGGCAGGGGGGTTGGAACTCTGTGATCCTTGGGGTCCCTTCCAACCTAGACCATTCTATGATTCTATGATTTTTAAAACTAAGTCCATTCAGTACATTTAAGTCAGAAAGAGTTCAGTTGTGAGTCTCCATGGTTCTGCTATATTCTTGCACACAAACAACTGAATACCGGACCCCACGTTAGTCAATAATAGTTCCACT